>VWPU01014942.1:0-111225 GCA_013398955.1 Callaeas wilsoni
GGGCGGGGGCGGGCGGCCGAGCGCCGAGCGCAGCGCCGTGTGGGGGCCCGGGCTGCGCGCCGCGGCCGCGCTCCCCGCACGGTACTTCTATGTGCAGGCCGTGGACGCCGAAGGGCTGAGGTGAGGGCGGCGGCGGCGGCGGCTTTTCGGGGAGATTCTGGGCAGGGTCAAACCGAGAGGCTTGCGATTTTCTTGTAGAAAGAACAGGCTAGAAGCTCTCTACTTGACTGTTTGTGTATATCACTTGGCATTAATATTTTTCCTACATGCCGAGGCACAAGATCAGTAGAATCATTTGGGAGTTACTCCACAGGCCCTTAGGTCAACTTCATAGGAATGAAATAGGACGAGGAGCAATGGCCGTAAACTCAAATACAAGAAATTTCACCTCACCATGAGGAAAAACTTTCCCCTGAGGGTGGCAGAGTGGAACAGGCTGCGCAGGGAGGCTGTGGAGTCTCCCTCTCTGGAAACATTGCAACCTCCTCTGGGCACGTTCCTGTGTCACCTGCTGCAGGTGACCCTGCCTTGGCAGAGGGGTTGGACTACATCATCTCCGGTGGTCCTTTCCAACCCTAACAACTCTGTGATTCTGTGATTTTCAGAGGATACTCATTGCTTTCCATGTCTATAGGAAAACTGGTCATACAACCTAGGGTAGGAGCTCAGAATGCTCCATCGAGGTCATCCAGATTAGATGCACCATGGCTTGTGTGAGTACGGAAGCTGCCAATTCAGCTTAACTTGGATAGTAAATATTTCTTGCATTTAATTGAACTGGCAGCTCTCGAGTATGTCTGGACAAGTTTCAGGAAACGTG
This sequence comes from Callaeas wilsoni, assembly GCA_013398955.1. NCBI lineage: Eukaryota > Metazoa > Chordata > Aves > Passeriformes > Callaeidae > Callaeas > Callaeas wilsoni. The sequence continues at coordinate 821 of VWPU01014942.1, forward strand.
ACCAGGCTCTTGGGCTGTAACTCCCTAGTTCAGCTACTCCCACCACCTTTCTCCATCCCAGGCTCTCCCTAAATACTTGGGACTATGTTTAAAAAGAAGTTAGAAAGGTGGAAGGAAGCTGACAACATTTTGAGTGCACCAACTTTGTTAATACCTCAATGATATGGGATAACTTCATGATTATTCAGATTATTTTATTTGGTTTTATGGAGGTTTTCTATGTTTGGTGTATGGTGGATTTTACCAAAATATCTCATTTACACGTTGAATTACGTGATTCCTCTATAATGTTTTTCCCTGTTTTTTCCCCCATATAAGCTACTGTAATGATAAGGTAGTTTAACTTTGTTCTTTACTTCCTTAAATAATACCTGGAAAATAAGGTAATCTGAAAACATTTTGCTTCTGAATGTAAAATAATAGACTTATTAACCTATTAAAGTGAAACTTGTTCTAGTATTTTTTTTAAATAGAATTGTAGAATGGTTTGGGTTGGAAGAGACTTTTAAAGATCATCTCATCCCAGTCCCCTTGCCGTGGGCAGGGACAACTTCCAGTAGTCCAAGTTGCTCAAAGCTTTGCCCAGCTTGACCCTGAACAGTTCTACCGATGGGGCATCCACACCTTCTCTGGGCAACCTGTTTCTGTGTCTCACCGCCTTCATTGTAAATGATTTACTTATATCCAACCAAATGTACCTTTTTTCAATTTAAAACCACTGCCCTTGTTCTGTCCCTATGGGAAAGGACACCAAGATATATCCACCAAGATCCATTTATCTGCATGCTCTCTACCTTCCCATCATTTTACTCTTGAGCTGCTACCAATCAAAAGCTGTGCTGGTTTTTTAAAGGTGCTTTGTTCCCATATAGTCAAAGACTGTATTTCCAGTAGGGCACTAAGTGATTTTTGGAGTTGTGCTCATGGCTGATTGGAACTTTCTTGATGTCTAATGTTTCTAATAGCATGAGACATTTTAGGTAGCCTACCAAAATTCTCTTTGGAAAAACCACACCTTGATTGTGAACATTAGGATGTGCTTGTAGAGACCTAACATGGCTCAGAGAAGTCAGTGGAAATCTGTTGACTTGCAAAGGAATGGACCAGACTAAGAAATCTGTTGTATGTTTCCTTTGTTTATTAAGCTCCCACTTATTCTCTGGGTAGGTTCACTTCATCACCAGGTGAAAATGCGTTCCAGGTGAAGATCACTGCTCCCGAAGAACAGTTCACTCGTGTTGGTGTGCAAGTATTGGACAGGAAAGATGGTTCCTTCCTCGTGAGATACAGGATGTATGCGAGCTACAAAAGCCTGAGGATAGAAGTCAAAACTGGAGATAAGCATGTTGCAAAGTCTCCATATATTTTAAAAGGTAAGAGGCACTACTACACACAGGTTTCCTATCATGGCTCACAAAGTGTGTCCCAGAATGTCTTCTACTACAAGCATAAGATTCTTTGGGACTTCAGTACTTCTCTGGACTATCAAGTCCCATTGGAATTACGGATTCATTATATGCATCCTACAGAGAGTATTCAAAGTAATAAAAGAAAGTGAATGCTGTGAAGCTGTTGCCTAATAAATACATGTAGAGGGCTCACACAGAAGCTGATGTAGGTTGACATGACTCCATTAGAGTTTAAAAAAAAATTCAGACACAGCCATTTAGAGCTGCTGAAGTTTTGGCCCTAAACAATGAATGTTCAGTGCCTGACCCTGTTCTGTGATCTCAACAGCTTAATATTATGACTTTATTAAAAATGAAATAATAATTGTGTTCCCAATAGGACCTATTTACCATGAAAACTGTGACTGCCCTCAGGAGGAAAGCAGTGTATGGCTGGAAGAGATGAACTGCCCTCAGACCATTCCACAGATTCAGAGAGACCTAGCAAATTTTCCCATTGTTGACCCAGATAAGATTGCAAAAGAAATTCCTCAGAGGTTTGGACAAAGACAAAGTTTGTGTCACTACACCATCAAAGACAATGAGGTATGGAATGGGCTGATCTGAAGTCCATATGAGAATTTGGTGGCAAGCCATATTAACTGGGCAGTTTGTCTGTTCTCAGTTGTAAAATCTTCTTGTAGTGTGTTCTTTCAGAACAAGACTTTGCTTGCTTCTCTGTCCTTGAATACTTTGCGGTTTGTGTATGAGCTCAGCAGTATCTGTCCTACTTTGTAAGTGCTTTTTTGTCCATGTTACAGTTGAAACACAGTGAAAGCAAATTACTTTCCAGGCAATCAGTATGAGTACTGGGCACACACCCAAGTCTCCTAAATGCTAATTCAGTTTCCTGTTCTCTGAGCAATACTGCCATGAGGTATCACAATCATCTAATTTGAAGTGCATCAATAAATTACATCATGCATAATTCTGAGGTAAAGAAATACCACTTTTAGCTGCACTGAGGATCAGAGCTACAATTCTTTATAGCAAAGCTGAACTTACTTCAGTGAAGTTTTATATGGAAATTGGAAGAATGGAACACCACAGAAATGGGCAACAGTTTCTGTTTCCATGAAACAGACCTCAAACGTCTGCAAAAGCAAGCAAAGCTTGTAATTTTTTTTTTTTTCATCCTTTTCTGTGATGAGATTTCTATTGCTTCCCAGCCGATTCATAAATCTATATAGCCATATAATCTAACTAGTTACTAAGCGATTAAAAGAGCTCTGAATTGTGCCAGCTGTTCTCTGAAATGAAATCACCCAGTAAAACCTTTGTTTATTTTCAGGTTTATATAAAGACATATGGGGAACATGTTGGCTTCAGAATTTTCATGGATGCCATACTGCTTTCTTTGACAAGAAAAGTGAGTACATCTAGACAGCCACTTATTCTGCATGTCCTAATTTATAGAAGCCTGGGCTTAACAAATACACTTCAGCATATTTGTTGCTGTTTCTGTTACAAAACTCTTGCTCATTGATTAATTATGGAAGGGTAGTGGATTTTTCCTTTTCTGAAGCTGTCATGTTCTAGAATGCCATCTGATTGGAGTATCACAAAAGTTAATTGAATAGCAGGTTTTTATAGGTGAGTTTGATAAGCCTGGACAGAGTTTCATGGTTTGGGTTGGTTTTTTTTCTGTACACTAAATAAATCATCCTGTAGCATCTAATAGAAAATTCTGTCTCTGCAAGTATGCTTTACAGGATGACTTTAAAAAAAATAGGGAATGTATATTGTTCTTCATTAAATTCCACTGAGAAGGAGTAACAAAAGCCCAGCAGGTGGTATGGGGGGAAACTCCTTTGATGTACAAGAAAAAAGCAGCACACAGACTCTTTCCTAGGGAAACGCTGAAAAAACCCTGACATTATGTACACAGTGACAGAATATAGCAGGACTGAAGTTTCAGCACACACATATATGACATTTTTACATAAAAAGAATGGTAAGAAATAAGAAGATAGCCAAGTTAATATCTATTTTGACTGTAAAAAGACAAAGTGCTTTTTCTTTTAAAAAGAGGAGGAAGAGAGAGAAGAACTACTGAAGTATAGAGTTCTTCACCTGTGCTGGTTTGAAAGCAAACCCAGTGAGAAACTCCAAGTCAGAAGTACAATTTAATAGGAAAAACTAAAATAAATGCAATAGTACAAAAAAAAGAAACCACTGACAGGGTCAGGATACAACCTGACACCCTGTCAGTCAGGGTGTTGGTAGCAGTCCAATAAAATGGTGGCTGCAGTCCTCCAGAGTTCTGCTGAAGATGGTCCTGTTGAAGCAGTGATCCTGTAGAAAAGGTCTGGTCTTCACCTGAAGCTCCAGTGGTAGCTCTTGTCCTCTGGGAATCCAGTAGGTAAGGGCTGCTTCTGGTGTTCGAAGTCTTAGCTTATATCCAGGATGGGATGCTTGGTTCCTCCCTCTGGGTAGAGCATCTCACAATGGGAGGATGTAATTTTATCAGTCAATGTGGTGAGACTAGATGGCCCATTAACAGGAGATATCCCCCCTAGAGGGAGGATGGGGCATGGGAGAGATAAGGAACGCTGCCCCACCCGGTTTTGACAGCTGGCCTATTAACAGAAGATAGGCCAGAGAGAGGACGCAGGGGACACAGCCCCACCTAGTTTTAACAGCTCCTGAAGATGGTAATAGAATACACTGCAACCCAGGACATCACCTTAAATGCTTTCTTTAAAAAATTAATAAAAACAAGCACATTATTTATAAGTAGCTGAAAGATAAGGTAATTGGTATGAAACAACATGGATTTATCATAAAATATGTCATAGTAGTAAAATTCCTTTCTATAACAATGTAATGCATTTCCTGTATGATGTCAAGTATCTTAATTTTAGGCTTTTGGGGCTAAGTCTCAAAAGCTTTTCACAAACAAGGTAAAAAACTCTGCATAGAAGAAACTAAAGTAATCTGCTTGGAAAGTCTTACTTAATAGTTGCCAATGCTTCCAGAGATGTGAAAGGTGTCACAAAAATACTCTTTGGAGATTTATTGTAGGTTCAGTCACCAGTTAATAATAGTTATCGTTTGACTGAAAGATGGACTAGAGAACATGCTAATTGAATTTACAGATAACAAAAATGAAAGAACCCTCAAGCACCTCATGTTACAGCATCATAATTTTAAATTTTCTTAACAAGAGAAATTCATGGAAAAATGGATAAAAATCAAGTGACAAGGGCAGGATAATACACAAAGGCTGGATAAGTGATGTCGTTATGACACCTATTTAAAACAGGGAGTGAGTGGTTAGTTTCTGCAGAAAGTGTGAAGGTTACAGTGTCACTAATGTAATGTGAGTCAGCAGTGGCACACTGCTGCAGAAAGCTAAACACAAGTTAGCATAACACATTAAAGAAATGTCAGGTAACCTTTCCACTATCCTCAGGATTTGTAATGGGATCAGTTATGCTACTCTGTCTGCCTTTGGGTGTCATGCTTTAGGAATTGCTCAATTGCTAACATTGCTGAACTAACACTGCACAGGAAAATGGGACAAATGACTAAATGTACAAATGAACATTAATTTAACTGGGGATTGTTTCATCTAACACTGTCTAAGGGAGGACATGATGTCTAAGGGAAGACATGAATGTAGACTACAGTTATCTAAAAGATTGTTCTCTGAAAGATGCAAGTGAACTGTTCTAGGTGTCAGTAGTGTTGGACAAGAAATAATGGAGTTAAATTGCATCTAAGGACTTTAGGCTAAAAGTTGAAAAAGGATTGCTAACTCCAAAACCAGAAACTGTTTACAGATCTAGGAAACAGTTTATCTCAGTCCTATTAAATACCTCAAGAATTTCTATTAGGACAGTGTCACAGTAGATAGTTGGTTGGAGAAGAAGATTAAAAATAGAATTTGTAGGGTTTATGCCCATTACAACCATTAGATGGCACTGTAGTAATGAAGTTTAGTGCTGAGCATTAGAACGTGTAGCAAACACCCTTTGAAAAGAAAAGAGTACCTTCCACCATTTAGAAGAGTGTTTGATATTTGGCAAATTATTAATTTCTTTTGCTTTGAAAGAGGCAACTGAGGAGGATGTAGTGGAGGTGTATATTTTTTTAAAATGAAATGAAGAGAGTGAACATATGCCATTAGTTCTGCACTGACCTTATATGTGCCTTCAGGGTTCCATAAAACCGTATGTCATGTTTTGCCTTTTGCTCTCCAAACTGAACTGTCCCACCATTTTCACTGTCTCCTCACAAGGCAGCTGGTCCTTTCTTTGGAAAACTACAAAGCTGCCTTTCTTTGTCCCTTTTCTCCCTTCACTCGAAAATACCCAAACCACACGCAATGCTTAATATAGGGGTGCATCACAGTTTCATATAGCAGCAAAATTATGCCCTCTATCCTGCTTCCTAGCCATCAACAGTATTTTGCTTGCCTTTTGGTTGTGACAGTGATTTCAGGTATGGTTCTACACTAGCAAATATTTTTAAAAAGTGATGATGTTATGCTTAATAATTAACCAAAGCACAGACTAAATGTGGTCTTCCCATCGTGGCTGCTTATTTCTGTTTCTTCTCTTCAGTTGGATTTAGGCATCCTGAAGACACAGGGTGAATCAAATGTGACAGAAAACTAATTTACCACCCAGCAGCAATTTTCCATATAGTAACAAGGTGATCCAACTTACCTTAGAACTATGCAATTGCTGACTAGGTCCCAGTGCTAGCCTGATAAAAAGATTGTGTGGCCAATCATGTAAAGTACAACGGGAAACCATCCTCTAAAAAGGATGCTCCTGTGCCTTATGTGACTTTGTACAAATCTTTTTTAAAAAATATTATTTTGTAGGCTTTACTCTGTGGTCTCAGTACTTCTAACAGGTTTGTAAACTTTAGTGATTTATTACAGATATATTAAGTATATTAAATACCTGGCTATTTTTTCCTCTTAGTGAGGTTGTTTTCAAAATGCAAGATGCCAGCAGAGTACTGTTTTGTGTTAAACTGCATTTGTGCCTACTTTGCTTCTGTTTAGGTGAAAATGCCAGATGTAGAATTTTTTGTTAATTTGGGGGACTGGCCTCTGGAGAAAAGGAAGCCCCCACAGAACTTGCACCCGATCTTCTCGTGGTGTGGGTCCAGTGAGTCAAAAGACATTGTCATGCCAACATATGACTTAACAGACTCCGTTTTGGAGACTATGGGACGGTAAGAAATGGCTTAAACTTTTCACAAAATTCACAGTCAATCATCTTCCGTAGAGATCCATGTGTTAACAGTATATTAATTGTTTTCATTTATTCATTGAGACACTGGCACCCTAGGTAGGCAGTAACTGTGTAATCAGTATATTAGCATTATACTTTTCTGTTTCATTTCAAAAATCTGAATTTATCTAAACATGGTCAAGTCAGTGAAAATAGCACTTAAGAGTATTTCAAGGCTAGGCATTTGATTTGCTTGCTTTGTTTCTTCCCCCATGGACTTGCTGACAACTGGCCAGGTGTCTTTCTTTCCTGATTTTGCTAGAATAATTTTTTTGTGTACCTTTCCAATCCCAACATAGCTGGAATTCTCAAAGTAGGAGCTACCATCTCCCACTTTGATTGCAGACCATAACTAGCCTTGGCAACTGCTCTGTTCTGTCCTGAAACACTACAAAGACAGCTTCTAAGAGATCTTTGTAATCCATCTTGAACTTGTTTATCATTTCACTGCATTTAGTTCAGGTTCCTTTTTTTTATCAAGACTTTTTCTAAATTTGCTATCCTTTGCCCTCCCAGTTTATGTGATTTAATTTCTCAACATTTTTAGGGACATGCAATATGTTTAATTAAGCAAGTTATACTTCCTTGCATCACCTTCTCTGGCAACCATATCCATTTTTACCTACTTTGTTCCATGGCAGCTGACAGTGACATGTTGATGAACTGATGCTGTCATGCCACACGCCTGTGAACTTATCATTCATTATCTGTTTCTATTGCTGCAAATGCCTGATATGGTAACACATCGTGGTGTGCTCATGACTTACCTTCATCTTTGCTCTCTGCCTGTTGGTACTGTAAACTCTTTGAAGTAACTGCACTTCAAAAAGTTTCCAGTAGGCTTCACTATTAAATTACTTCTTTCTCCTGCAGAGTCAGTCTGGATATGATGTCAGTCCAAGCAAACACTGGGCCATCGTGGGAAGACAAGAATACCACAGCCTTCTGGAGAGGACGTGACAGCCGCAAAGAGAGGCTTGAGCTTGTAAAACTCAGCAGGAAATATCCAGAAATCATAGATGCTGCTTTCACAAACTTCTTTTTCTTTAAACATGATGAAAGCCTCTATGGCCCTATAGTTAAGCACATTTCATTTTTTGATTTTTTTAAGGTAAGCCACTAATCATTTTTCATAGAACTCAGTTCTCACTGTTTCCCATTATCAAATAACTTAGTATTTGTTTTTGAAAATAAAGTGATTTTTAGTTTTTCAGGACACCACCAGTAACAAGCATGACTAGACATCCCTCCAGTGGGATTAACTGCTATGTAGCTCTTACTCTCAGGATAGTAATGTCTGATTTACATCTAAAGGTTCTGTAGAACCTTGTGTAATTTAAGTAACTTCAAGTTCCTTTTTATTTCTTTTTCCTGATTCAGCGATCAGGACTACTAACATAACTAACATAGTGGGAAAATCGGTGGATGAAGTGGCACATCTACCCTCACATCCGAGGATGAGCGCCTAAGAATTCCCGGAGAACTTAATTGATGAAGCTCTGTGTACCCTGCACTGTGATGAATTCCAAACTAGATAATAAAAGCTTCTTAGACATTGATGCTTGCCTAGCCAGTCCTACATGTCTCAATATCGGCAAGTCAGTAACACCAGTGCCCTCAGAATATAACCTAACCAAGCCACTGAGATCTTGTGGTTTTTAATAACTTCTGGTCCTTTTCTTTCCAGTATAAATATCAAATTAATATTGATGGCACAGTGGCGGCATACAGATTGCCTTATCTACTAGCAGGAAACAGTGTGGTGCTAAAGCAAGACTCCATCTACTATGAGCACTTTTATAACGAGCTGCAGCCATGGAAACATTACATCCCATTTAAAAGTGACCTGAGTGATCTGCTAGAAAAACTCCAGTGGGCAAAAGATCATGATGAAGAGGTAAAATACGCATTTAGAAGTACACAGTAATGTTTCTAGAAGAGAACAAAAATTGCATTTCTTTAAAGCAAAGCAAAAAAATTATTAGAAGGACTTGAAATTTATTGTCATCAACTCTACAAATAAGAAAAAGACTTTAAAAATGCATAATATTGTCCTTAATTTGAAATCAAATTGAACTTTGGGGAAAAAAAAGAGTGTTTTCTTAACAATGCCATAACTTAGAAAGAATGCTTACTTGAGTTATCCTGCACTGTCAACATCATATGTAACTCCACAATCAACACTGGCACCTTGAAATAAATACTAGTTCTGGGGAATAAAAAAAGAAACCAAACTTTCATTTTCTTTGACAGGCAAAAAATATTGCAAAATCTGGACAAGAATTTGCAAGAAACAATCTCATGGGAGACCACATTTTTTGTTACTATTTCAAACTTTTCCAGGTCAGTATATTTTTAATGGCTTCTGGCACAAAAGTAGAAATCCCACAGCAAGAATTCAGGGCAAGATGGCTGCTGGAAATTGGCCAGTCTGGTACTTGAAGCCACAAAGCAAGCAGCAGCAATGAAAATTTTCATTTGGTTTACAAACATTATATTCAGTTATACCTTATGAAACCCCTTAAGACTACGCTGGCTCTTTGATAGGCAGTCGGATCCCATAAATCTTGATCTAATCTGCCAGAATATGTTGCCCACAATGATCAAAGAATTCCACATCAGACGCACACCCTGTGAACCACAGCTGAAAATATCTGTGCATTAGCACCGAGATACGAAACTCCAGGGAGGCACTCGAAGGGGCTCCCGTCTGCAGCTGAGTGTCCGCTCCCCCTGTCTGTGACAGAGTCTGCAGGAACAGGTTGTGTAGCCCCAGAGTTTTTGCAGAACTTCTCAGCTGAGTTGATGCAGTATTGGCAACTAGATGTACAACCTAAAAACTTTATGAATTAACGATACCTTCCTTTTTATAAAACTAGGAGTATGCCAGCTTGCAAGTGAGTGAACCAAAAATCAGAGATGGGATGGAGAAGGTGCAGCAGCCTGATGATGACCTTTTCCCATGCACTTGCCACCGAAAAAAGGTACAGTACATGCAGAGTTAAACGTAAAGTGCTGGGTGTCTTCAGTTCCCGCTGAGCCCCGCTGGAGCAGGGCTGCGTGGTGCCCCACAGTATCAGTTATCAGGCTAGGCCATTAACACCTATCCAACTTAGAAACACTTCTTGATGTATTTGCAGGACTAGACAGTGAAAAATTAAGCTTCCAGTTAACTGAAACGTGTTTCTTCTTTCTTGACTGCAGGCCAAAGATGAACTCTGACAGAAGTAAATAAAATTTTTCAGTATTTACCTACGTTCAGACTGTCTTCTTAAAGAAAGAAAAATCTGTGTGCCTGTGGATAATGTCAGTGGGTATTTTAAAGTTTACCATTTCATGATCTACCTATGGAAGTTAAGAAAAGCACCTCCAATTTCCTTTTTATCATGCAGTGGTGGCAGAGCCGTATTCAAACACATTTTTATAATTTCTTTTTGAAATAAAAACTATGTTTGTATCAGTCATGTGCTCCTGTCTTGAGTTATCTTGGAAAAGCAGATACTTTTTACTCATGCTTGTTTATAGTGAGTTTTTTCACCAACGTGTTCTGCAAAAAAGGGCAGATGAGAATTGTACATCTTCCCCCCTACTCTATCTATCTATCTATCCATCCATCCGTCCATCCATCTGCATCTTTTTCAGACCACAACTTTGCCCCTTCTGAGAGAATCTCAGAGGCAATGCTGTGGAGTTCATAATAAATCATGTTAACCTGAAAGAAAACTACACTTCCAATATTGCTGTAAGCTTGGCTATACCAACAGGCTACTCACAGCCCATAATGAGAAAAGCTGCAGCTGCCAGTACACACAGAGTGTTTCATCCACTCTCCAGTGTCAGAGCTCAGACAGGGACCTGCCTTCCTCCTGTTAATGGGTAATGAGGTGCAGACCCTGGGCTGCCTCTTCAGAGCCCTGTGGACAGAAACCTTCTGTGACATGTCACAATGGATGGAGAACTGCTTCCTGCTCCAGGAGTTCCTCTATCACTAAACACAGTTTGTCTTCTATCAGTTTTTATCAGAGGGCCTCTGTGATCAGTCCTTTACACAAAGGACATTGGTGAAGGGGACTTCTCAAAAGTGTGAACAAAGCCATGTTCTTTGTTCCACATGCCCAGCTGTGCCTGCATTGCCTCCTCCTCCCCACACAGGCACAATCTGGCTCCCTAAGGTGGCAGACACTAAACGACCAGAGATTCCTCTCCCTGCCTCACTGGTTTTGAAGCACCTGGGAAGGCCAGCACACAGCACCAAGGCAGAGTAGAACACCAGGCCCACCAGCCTCAGGCGATGTGCTGGTAGAACCCAACACAGTAGGTTTTAATTGCAAGTGAGTACAGCATCAGTAATATACTCAGAAATTGAAGACCCCTAAAGATATGATGTCAAATTAGATTTTTTCACTATATTACTTCAAATACTAGTCAAAAGCATTACTTAATCCTCTGCATTCCCAAGGGTTGTATATGGTTATTTGCATAGAAACAGAGAGCAATGCTGCCATGATATATCTTCTATCCTTCAATAAGTTCTTTATTGTTTTTCATATTTTTTTGATTCATACAAAGTTTTATTTGCATTTGGACTTAGACTTCTGAAAAGATTGGTTTTAAAAAATATGCCTCTCAAAAATAACAAACCCCTTATTTCCCACATTTAGGAAAAACTAAATGAAGATATTGCTTCAACACTGCAAATTAGATGTGCTCCAGTTGAACATTCTCTCTAAGCCAAGAAAAAACTTGTGCATTTATTTCTTCCATGACATCGTCTGTTGTTCGTCCTTTGACTGCCATCCCATGGTTTGCTTTATCAATCCAATGGATTTTTTTAGGGGCTTTCATTTTGCTCACCACACCTTCTAGCAATTGCTATGAAATAAAAAAGAATGCAAATATTAGAGAATCAGCTGCTACAAACTCTGGAACTCCTAGATGTCTCTTGCTTTGCCTGTGTAATGCAAAATAGGCAGCTCCTAAAAACGAAATGGATCTGTGTGCACATGAAAAACACCTTGATAGGAAAATGGGATTTATTCTCTATTCAGGGTATGAATACTGGGATCTGCTCAAAGCCTTGCCCTCACTCAAACAGAGAATAGCAGAAATTTAGAACTTCAAAACCTGCACAGGTCACAACCCTGTGTAGGCACCCTCCCCATACTGACAAAGGAGTCCATTTTTACTGCCAGAGGGTAGCACTGGCAATAAAATGATAGAATTGAAGTCAGATTTGTCTACAGAGGCTGAGTAGCAATGTAATTCCTTAGGGACTGGCTTTGACACTGTTGAAATTTCTCAGCAAAGAGATCTAAGAACCAGCTCACAAAATCAGAGATTCCCCCATTAAGAAGGCATTCCAAGGATCTGTTGGTCGCTAGCCTGACTTACTTTGGCAACAACTCCTCACAAAAGCACTATGAATCCTTAGAAACTGTCCAAGCATGGAAAATGCCACTTGCACATAGCCCCACATTCAAACTGACCTGTTCAAAAACAACAGATTGTTGTTGCAAGAAAACAAGGCAGAAAAGCACTGTTTCCTCACCTCTGCACACCTGCTCTTCATCTCTACAAAAATATCACTTTCTACCACAGAAGCCTGACTTGAGGGTAGAACTGCTTTGCTAGAAGAATTTGCCATGGAAATGTGACCAATGGCACAGCACAGGTTTTGTAACTTGAAATGGTTAAAATAGCAAATAACTCACTTCTTCCATAGGCCACTTTTAATTTGTGCAATCCTATCGAAACCATTTAAATCAGAGGTGCTTCAGTGGCCCAAAGATGAGCTTGCTAAAGTGGAAGATCAAGCATGATCTGTTAAGTTTTAGGCAGCAAAAGAAAGCTTCCTTGCCAGGCTTCCTTGTGCCTGATGAAGTTTCCTACCCAAGGCTTCCTTCAGAAGACACGTATTTAGGGAAGGCTGTTAATCAGGTGAAACACAGGCATCACTGAGGCCCACTGCTACTCCTCCAGACTGCCCTTTCATAGCAGGATTTACAAGGGTACTCACTTTTTCACACATCTCATCTGCTGATCCTGAGACAAACAGCACTGGACACCTGATCAGTAATAAATCTTCATCCCGGAGCTTGGACTGCAGTTTGGGTCGATGCAATGGGTAAGATAAACACACGAGACCTTGAATGAAACCATCATCATCATCATCATCCTGGCAGAGCTGACATATCACAGAGGCAGCAGCTCGTGAGCCCATGGAACGGCCTTTCTCCCATGTAGGATAAAGGAAAAAAGTATTATCTGCTGTCACTTCATCTACATTCTGGTTTAGTAAACAACTCCCAAAACCAATCCAACTGAGTGTATTTCAGTGGTACAATATGCTAGGGATGTTCTACTCCATGAAAGACATTAATCCAAATTTCAACATTTTCTGCTAAGATATTTGTCTAGTTGTAACATTTACATCCCTGTTTAAAAAAGAAGGGGAAAAGAAAGAAAATATAAACGGATAGGGATTCTTTGCAATACTGGAAGTAACAACAGCCCATCCTGGGGACAAGGGAAGGGAGAGACTGGTCCTATGCTCCAGAGCCTGGAAATTTGAGATAGCCATGATATTATCTCGTATCATTATTTTCACGCAACCTCAATTTGCTTAAATTCAAAACAAAATTCTGTGCACCTTGCTCACAAAGCAAATCCAACAAGTGTTTATGCACACCTTGAACTTCAGCCTAAAAGTAAAAGGAGAAGGGAAGGAAAAAAGTCTGAACTTGTAACATGAGGTCAGTCAGTAACAGCAAGGGACTATCAAAGTACCTCCTCAAAGAGGAAGCATACGAGCTGACAATGCGCTGTAATTGAGTGTTACAAGTGGCTGACTCTTATAGCAGCACAGATTTGGTTTCACTTCAGAGAAAACTTAGAATTGCCCCTATCAAGATATTCCTAATTACCATCATCTATTCCCTTGTTCACATAACATAGCTGACTTTTTTTATCTGCCGCTAGGTTTTAATTACCAAAACCTGTTTTGGAAAAACTGCTTTCCATTTACCAGTAACCAGAATTCTTCAAGACCTGCAGTTAAAAAGTACACATGGATAATCAGAAAACTCATGCCCTGTAATTTGTAAGTGACAAGGAAGTTTTCTCCACAAAGTACCTGGAAAATATAATCTATTGCTCTTTCCTTCCTCCTCTGCAGCAAAATCTGTGGTGTTATAAGGAGGGTTTCACTTCTCACCAACGTGGGATAGACTTGAAATACTTACAGACTGCTATTATTAGAGACAGTATAAGAGAGAAAAGTATTGATAATAAGAACAATACCTGCAAGGAAAACACCAGAAAGTTTATAATCATCAGAAACTTTTAAGTATTCCTAAAACAATAAGAGAAAGAGAAGCATTACAAGTCAGAATTAAGACAGCTGGGAAGCTGGGGATCTCTTCAGTTTGTAGCTACTACACAGAAAATGAGAAGCTCTTTCAGCACTGCAGATTAAACAAAGAACAGATACATACAAGGTGCTTTCTTGGGTTTTATCAAACGAACAGTTTCATAACATTTTGCAGTAACAACATAAACATAATCAATTTCACATTAGCTCTCAGCAAGTCTAAACTATCAGATGCTCTATCAAGTTACCAAAACATAACTGATTACTGTGTATCAACTTAGTTATAGTAACAGACCCCATGCACACTCTTGGCCCATCAAGGGGCAAAGCAGGTTAGCAAAAATGCCCTTCATTGAGGTTATGTATTTCCAACTAAAAGTTTGTGACACGATCGGTTAAGCCCAACAGAAAAGATAAAATTCAGAAACAAGTTTTTTCAGGTTTTAGGAGATAACTAATCAGATGCTATCTTAGCAGATGCCTTAAAATTACCTTTACATAGCAGCATATTAACATAAACACACTAACATTATGATTCTTCCAAAAAGAATGGAGATCCACATTAAAGACAGCAAAGTCTGACTTCAAATTAATGTACACATAATTACAATGACATCATACAAAATTCCTTTAGAACTGGACTTTGTTCCCCTATAAAAATGCCTCATGCTTGACGCAAAGCATTTTCTATGCCCCACTAAAAAAATCCCTAGACAATCAGGAAGAAAATGCCACTCCTTCCTACATGCTCCAGATCAGGGATATAACCTTAAGCTGATACTCTTGCAACAAAAGGCTCCTCATTTTAGCAAAACCTAGGTATGTAAGGACATATTTTAAAAGGCAGCAGCAGAAAGAGATAAACACATGCAGGTAACACTTTAAACTAATTTTGGAATCAAAGATTACTTAGGTTCTAAGACTCTCATATGCTAATCCCCATCTCTCTTGCTTCAAATCCTGCTGTGACCCAGTCCCCTACTCTTTCCCAAAAGTCTGTTTCTCCCACCTGCGAACCCTCTAAGACCCAGCACAATTCTCAGATCAACTTCTTCTCAAAACTGCTTCCAAAGCAGTCTCTTTTCATCTCCCTCCCCTCACCAAGCCCTCCCAGACCACCCAGCTCATTTCCATCCTAAATTCTTCCATTTTTTTCAAGATGTAAGTTTTCCCATGGAACACCCTTGCTTTTTGTCAAGCTTTTCTTTCTCCCTGAACTCAAACCCGCACACTTGTGGCAGCTGTTCCAGCTGCTGCCCATCTAAGAATTGCTTCCGCTGTTTCTGTTCACACACAGTGCTCCATTTAGCTAAACACTGGTTCTAATTTTCCCACTGTTGCTTGACTAATCTTTGGCTGTAATCCAAGAAACCTGGAAGACAACACCCATGGATCTAAGCTTTGGTCTAAGAATTCGGTCACTCCTTACCACAACTGCTTTGAAAGCCTTAGTCCTGTAAGCAACATTAAGGCCTTTACAGGTAAACCGCAGGACCAGAACTCCATGGGATGCAAGATAAGCTGCCAAGGACACTAAGTGAGGGAAATTCATGTCTCCTCCAGCTCCATGAGTAAGAATCACTCCATATGTTGGTTTCTTCTCTGGGACAGAAAAGATAGCATCAAGGTATTTGTTTCCAAAAGGTATTTTCGCTTTAACCTAGAAATGAAACAAAACCCAGTATTAGTAAAAAAAAAGAAAGTGGTCCTACATATGTGTAATAACCTACACATTATTATGAAGAAAAATCAAATTCGAAATAAACCAAAACTGCAATTGCCTCTTTTTATTTCTTCTGTTTAAGAGTACTAAATGAGTAACTGCACTTCTGGTTCAAAGATTTTCCATACAATAATGGGCAAGTCCCTTTATGACTCCACACCTTATGTTCTGCATTAGAAAATGAAGCTTCAAAGCATAAACTGAAATGATTCTGACCCTCTCTATATATCTATGTCTAGCTTTTCCAGACCTAACCAGCTGCCTAAACCATAAGAATATGTGACATTAAGACACAGCCTAGCAAACATTTTGAAATTACACAGTGGTAACCACTGAGTGAAGCAGCAGCCTGCACAGAGTCAAGGACTGAACCTTCCCCAGGGACAGGAGACAGCACAGGTTCACACAAGGCCATCCCCAGGGGGACACAGGGCCTCCCTCGGCACAGACAGCTGGAAGAGCTGATCCAGACACAAGACCTGCTGGTGTTCTGCGGAGTGAACGCGCACCGGGCAGCACATGTGCCTGTGGTGGCTTCTGAGAGCAAAAACGAAACCCCGGGGCTGGGATGAAGCACAACTTTATGCACCGCTGTGTCCCGAAGGTGCTCCCTGGCAGAGCTCCGCAGAGGAGCTGCCCAGGCCGAGGGAGGTGCTCAGCGGCCTTGCCGGGCTGCTGCTTCCGCAGCCCTGGAGCGGGTGGCAGATGCCAGACAAGGGCATGGCGGAGGACACGCGCGACAGCCAGACGCTGCACGCACATCTGCAGCCGCCCACCAGCCAGGGATACACCTCTCCTGGGAAAGCAAAGGCGGCAGCGCACCACCCCGCCCCCCTTGCCCGGCTCCAGGGCCTCCTCAGAGGGCAAGGGCAGCGGCCACGGGCTGCAGGAGCCCGCGCATCCCCACGGCTGCCCGGCACACGGAACACACGCCGCCAGCGGCAGCGACGGCCGCGGCCATACCTCCGCCGGCCCGCTCATCCCGCCCGCGACGTCACGTGAGTGACAGCCCCCAGCCAGTCCCGCCCCGGGGCCCGGCTGCCGCGGCGCTGATTGGCCAGAGCCGGCGCGGCCCCGCCCCCGGAGCGGGGAGGGGCAGCGGCCTGCGCGAGGCAGCGGGAGTTGTGGGTGGACGCGATGGAGCCGTGTTAAATAAGTAAAACCTCCATAAAGAAATTAAGCCCCACAAAAATTGTTTTTATTCACCTGTGGGTATATAAACTCCACGGACTGCTAGCTGGTAATTCAGAACAAATTAAGCCAATTGCTTAGGGGTTGCTCGGAAAGTCAGGTTCTTACTGACTTGGAGGAGTGCAGGTGTGATGCGTATGATGAGTTACAGAACCACAGAATCATTTAGGTTGGAAACGACCCCTGAGACCGTCGAGTCCAACCTATGACAGAGCACCACCATGTCAACAAGACCATGGCGCTGAGTGCCACATCCAGTCATTTCTTGAGCACCTTCCAGGGGCAGTGGCCACCACCTTTCTTGGGCAGTCCATGGCAACGCTTAGAAACCCATTCAATGAAGAAATTACTCCTGATGTCCAACCTGAACCTCTCCTGGCACTGCTTGATGCCATTTTCTCTTGTCCTGTTGCTGGTTTCTTGGGAGAAGAAGCTGCCCCCCACCTGGATACCCTCCTTTCAGGTGGTCATAGAGAGTGACACGGTCACCCCTGAGCCTCTTTTTCTCCCCTCCATCTCCCTCAGCTGCTTCTCATAAGACTTGTGCTCCAGACCCTTCACCAGCTCCATGGCTCTTCTCTGGACTTGCTCAAGCACCTCAATGTCTGTGTGGAAGTGAGGAGCCCAGAACTGGACACAGGACTTGGGGTGGACTCAGCAGTGCCAAGTACAGAGGGAAAGGCTAGATGTCCAGAGGGGCATCAGGCAATTTTTTTTGGCAGCTGTCAGCTCACTGGATCTATGTGACTGACAAAGAAGGGAGACTCAATGGCTGGTTTTCTAGGTACCAACACACATCTGTCCCCGGGCTGTGCTCTGTTGTACAGTAAATAACCTACTGTGATCAAAATGCAGCCTTAAACTGGTGGAAGACAGCACAAACAATATACAACAGTGCTTGCAGTGTTTGTATGTTGAGTATTTCACAGGCCAAAAAAAAATTCCAAAATCCTCTGTTGTAAGGTATTTAGTCAGACCTGATGTTTTCTTCCAGCATCAGTGTATAAAACTCACTCATGTCAATTAAGGTACCCTATTACTTAGCTGATTGAAGATGTCATCACCAAGCAGAACCTTTTCATATGTTCACCTGCTGGAAAATAAGCGCACTCTGGCTTGTGCTCTGAGTGTCTCACTGTCAGCCTGCCAGCTGGACATTGTCAAACACTGGGACTGAAATACTGCAGCCGTCTGAGAAGGGAACCAGGCAGGGTAGCTCAGGTTCTGAGCTGCTGTCTCAGTGACCATCCTGCCGCCTCTCAGGTCAATTCCCAGTCCAGGCATTATCGCGGTAAGTGTGAAAGACAGAAGTGGAGAACCTGAAGATTTACAGGGAGATTTATTTCCATGAATTTCTCCCTTGCCTAAAAGATGTCAAGCTGAAGTGAGATGCAGAAGCATTAAGCTGAGTGAAAGTCACTGGCACAGCCTGCGCGACTTGTGCACCTTCCACGGAGAGCTGAACCGCAGGCAGTGTCCAGGCAGCTGCTCCTGGAGCCATAGCTCACATCTGGGGAGTCCAGCAGACTAGGAAAATGTCAGATTAAGTTTTCTTGATTGGAGATCACACTGTTCTAATTAGTACTTCACACCAGTTAAGCCTTTGTAAATAAGGTACTTGGCAAAAGTGGACTGAGAAGATTTGTTGTCCCAAAGTAGTTACAACATCAACCTAGAAAACAAGCATGCAAGAAGGTTAACAAAAACTTCATATTAATTTTCTGTGGTTTTTTTCATCACTGCCTTCTTTCCTATACCTAATGGATGTTTATGTGTTCTGGTATAATTTATTGTTTTGGTGCTGTTTTGCTCCTTTCTTGATCTGCTTTTTACATTCCCTTTCTTTTTAATTTTTCCTCCCTCTTCAATCCACCTGCTATATTTTTCCTGCTTTACTCACATACTGTCTCCAACACAGTCCTTGAGGAACAAGTATCCCATTAAATCTACCCATGCGTAACCCCTCCCCACTGGAAAACTACTTTTTTATTCTTTCTGCATACAGCAAGCTGCTTCCGGTTTACTTCCTATTTTCTCTGTTCATTTTCTTGGCCCCAGTCTCCCTTCAGCACTTGAAACACTACTGTGCATAAGCACAGTCTTTGAGGTAGGGTAGCTGAGGCCCAGCAGAGTCGAGAACAACACAAGTGCCAGGCTGGATGGGGCCCTGAGAAACCTGGTCTAGTGGAAGGTGTCCCTCCTCGTGGCAGAAGGGTTGGAACTGGATGATCCTTAAGGTCCCTTCCAACCCAAACCGTTCTATGATTCTGTGATGAAATGAATGTGTGAGGAAGGAGGGACTCTGTCAGTCTTTGAATCCTCTGGTCCATGGCAGTAGGGTTGGACCAGGACATTTTTGCCACACTTTCCCTGCCGTAACTTTCCTTCTGGAAGATAATGACCCCAAGTATTGCTAATATGTCAAACGCTAGGAAATTGTGTTATAAATACATATATTAGATTCCAACTCGTGGGCAAATTATTTATGATGGATAAATTCTGGGTTTTATTGAGTTCTGCATAGCTAATGAAATACATTAATTAACATGCGAACAAATTGTTTTTTAATTTGGCAGCATAGGGCAATTCTCATATCAAACTATTCCACATTAGGTCTTTCAGTGTTTAGGGGGACATTTAAATTAATTCTTGTTGATTTTCAAGTGTGCTGAGTAACTCTTCTGAAATCCAGTTGTATTCCCTTCCAGGAGTATTGAAAATTCTTATGCTTTTTTTTACACACTTAAATATGAATTAATATTCTAAGTTAAAGCTCCCCCCAAAACCCAATTATTAATCTTTTCTGAACTTCTGAATCGATGTTTTTAATTTAACATTTAAGAAAACATGGTTTCTTAGGAGCATGACATCATTTCATAACTTTAACCTTACATCACTCCTGGAAATAGAAGTTTGTTGTGGAGATCATATATAGTGCATAATAATCTAAGTCTGTCACCAAATATGAAAGTCATTGAAGGTATGTGATTTGCCATTTCTCAATGGGAATATATGTTGAGTGTTATAATAACCTATGCACTGCTGTAAGCACCTCTGACAGATTTGATATGCCAAAGGCAGCTGGGTTTGATGAAACAGTGGCTGTTTATCAAAGAATGACATTATCCCCAGTCTAAACTTGGGACCTGATAACTTTCAGTAGCACATCAGACAAGCCCTGTTCTTTTCTTTGGATTATAAATACAGCATTTCATACCAGAGACTTAGATTAACACACAATGGGAACAACAGAGATGACCTTTTGCATTAATCTTTTGTTGGAATGGATTTGTTCAGAGGAATGTATAAAAATAATTATAAAAGTATAAAAAACTTGGGGGTTTCTGTGTTTCAGTGCAAAATAAAAAATAACTTAAGGACATTGGGATCAGAAACGGTTTTTTCTTTTTTTAAACTTTTTAATAGAAGACCATAAAATTTGTTTGTTTGTTTGTTTTAGGCTAGAGACACACATATTTGTTCTAAAAGTTCAACTCTCCCTCTAAATTACAAACTTGACTTTTGAGCAAGAACCTTCTTTTTTTTTTTCCTGAGGATGTGGATACACACCAGCACACAGACATGCAGTGTTCACAGGTATCAAAAGAAACTTTACTAATTTTCTGAAAGTGATCAGCGAACTAGTACCTGATTAGTCAGTGTAGCTTCCTGTGTTTAAAAGTGGTGACATCCATGACACTGCTTAATTTTTAGCTCTTGCATCATATTTCTTGAGGGTCTGAGAGAAGTTTCTCTATGAAAGAGGAGGTGATGGGCAGGCGATAAGCAGAACCACTGTAACCTGCAGAAAAATACAGGAGTTTAGCATGGCATATGTGAACCCACGTATCTCCATGATGATCTGGAGAACTTGGTCACTTTCACTGGATGACTTTCTCCAGGAAGGGTGTAGGAGTAAGCCCACCTGTTTTTAGTCTATGCAGACTGTGATATATCAGTAACACACTTACATAGTAAGTGTGTTATTGATATGCAATACATAATATATAATAAATATATAATATGTATGCGCTAGGCACCTGTTTTTATGAAACTATGCCATGTACAGAGAACTGGTGGCTTTTGTAGCATTATGTTGGTCACAAACTCTGGGAGTACAGATAACGTCAGGTGACAAATACGCAGTGCATAAAAACTGTCTCTTGCACGACACTCTTCGGGAACATTTCTGGCTTTGTAGTTGTGGTGCTAAATGGAAGTTCCTTTAATTAAGGAAGGTGTCATCATAACACATGCTTCTGCATGGCAAATTTGGATGCTATACATTTCTCAGAGTCTTTGTTAGGGATTTTGAATTCCCTCGTTGTTCTTGATAAATGCAGCCACTTTGTTTTCGAGTGGCAGCTGTTAGAGTTCCTGCGTGTACTGGGACGGCACGGGGCACTGCTGGCAGGAGGTCGCTCTGGTTATTCTCTCCCCTTGGCTGACGGTGAACTGACCTGGCCAGGAGCCAGTGGAACAAACCTTTCTGCTCCCACTGCTGCAAGGAAAGAATTAATGGTTTTGGCATGTTCATACAGTCTTTGAATGCTGAGCTCAATTCCGTGTATGTTTTTGTTCTGAAGTTTCACTCTGTTTCTATCTGTTGCTTTTGTAAAAGATTAGCATGGTTAGGGATGCTAAAGAACATTATTGCTGCTGCTAGGGTTACTTTTGCTGTGAACACTGTGTTAAGATTTGAGTCTCTTTAACATTTAATTCTCAGTTCAAAAATTGGATACCCTCTGCAGTTGTGTCATCAATCATTCAAATACGTTACTTATCTGGAGCTTATTGATAGTTATAAACATCATGCTACAGCCTCTAAACGTGGGCACTGTGTACATTTTGCATCTTGCTGCAAGATCCTAGGCCATTTTCACTTCCATTAATATGATTATTGTGAGATGCAGAAAGTGACAGTGCATTTCTCTTTGCCTTTAATTCCCACATAGGTTCACAGAAATGAGAAAATTAAGCCCTTTGTTTATCCATAAATTGTCAGAATGAGTAACTGGAGAGGCTCTGCAAGTACATGTTGTACCTTCCTGAATTATAATTCCTCCAGGTCACTTCTTTCATTTAGGCAGACAGAATCACAGGACCGCTGAATTATTTAGGCTGGAAATGATCTCTGAGACCATTGAGTCCAACCTTTGGCTGAACACCACCATGCCAACTAGACCATGGCACTAAGTGCCACATCCACTTGAAGAATTTCAGGGATGATAACTCCACCACCTACCTGAGCAGCCCATTCCAATGCTTAACCACCCTTTCAGTGAAGAATTCTTCCAGATGTCCAACCTTAACCTCCCCTGGTGCAGCTTGAGGCTGTGTCCTCTAATCCTGTCATTGGTTGCCAAACAACCCCCACCTGGCTACAGCCTCCTGTCAGGTGGTTGTAGAGAGCAAGAAGGTCTCACCTGAGCCTCCTTCTCTCCAGGCTAAACAACCCCAATTCCCTCAACTGCTTCTCATAAGACTAACTTATGATGTTTCTAACTCTCTTTTCCAAAGCATTCCAGGAATTCCTTTTAATCTCACATTACCTGTATAGTTAAGAATTATATTATCTACTCTAGAGTCCAAGATATTTCTAAACATAGCGAGTTCAAGAAAAGAGTGCAAGGAACTCTCTCTGATTTATTCTTCTGTTCCAACAGAATATCAATCTCAGTTGCATTACTCAGAAATGTTTTCTGGCTTTGCATGTGTGCTGTTGAAAGTTAATTTATGCTATGACTCTCTAGTCTGATAGAAAGAAGCAGTGGCAAAGTTTAATAAAGTCAACATCTATTTCTGTTCACAAAATCTACTACACTGGGGTAGGAGGAGAAACAATTTGGTTTCACACAATTTATCAAATCCATTCTGGATATTGTTCAACTCTCAGCAGATTTTGGTGTACACAGGGAGTGTGTATTTGCTTACTGCCTAGAACTGAAGTCAAACTGAAAGGTCTATTTATTACCTTCTTATTTTCTCCTTTTATCTTACACACTGTCATGAATTTACATGTGTGATGGGATCTAGTCTGCTACCAGCTATATACTTTGGAATACACACATCCATACTCATATGCATGCACACCAGAAGCGTTAGCAAGCAAGGAAATGAGCCTGAAGACCGACACATGTGGCTATGTGCGGCCCCAGGCAGAGTTTTTAAAGAACCGTTACTTCTCAGAGCGGTCTTCTAGCTCATTACGTGTTCATAGGACAGTTCATACATCCTCTAACTGTGCTCAGTGAGTGTTAGGTGGAGGAATGCTTGCAAGGCTATTGCCAACTATTTTAAATCCTCCTGGTGTCATGCAAACCTGCACTCAGTGCTCAACCAACTAGTGAATTCATCTCAGTTCCTGTGCGCCTTGCATCAGAGCTTGCAGTTGTTAGCATCTTGATGTGCTTGGTAATCACAGAATCATAGAATGGCTTGGGTTGGAAGGGATCTTAAAGATTATCCAGTTCCAGCCCCCCCGCCAAGGACAGGGACACTTTCCACTAAACTAGGTTGTTCAGAGCCCTATCCAACCTGGCCTTGAACACTTCCACTGATGAAACATCCACAGCTTCTCTGGGCAACTTGTCCTGGTGCCTCACCATCCTCACAGTGAAGAATTGATTCCTAAGAGCCAATCTAAACCTAGTCTCTTTCAGCTTAAAGCCATTGCACTTTGTCCTATCACTACATGCCCTTGCAAATCCAGGCAAGTGGGCATTCTTAAGTCTTGCATTTTGTGCCATATCTAAAACCAGTATGAGCATGTCTGGGGAGATGACATTTGGCCACTTTTCTTTCTTACCAGCAATCTCCCTCCAAAGGAAAGACCAGCCAGAAACAACATTTCTCAGGACCTTGCAATCCTGATCAAGTGTATTCTCACCTCAGTTCTCACAAGTGTAAGAATTTCTTCACATCCTCTACAGCTTCCTGGAAAGTGATGGTTAAGTATGGCCTGAGTGATCTCTCCTCCACCCGTTTGTTCTCTGCAGTTTTGGTTGTAAAATTTTCAACAGAGATGCATGGAAATATAGCATTAAATGCTGTCAAAACTAAGAATGCTCTTTGAATAAGGCTGAAAGACCTGCTCTGACTATACTGGGGTTTTTGTGCCTTGCAGTCACTCAGCTGGAGCTCAGCTGGAATTAATGCATCAAAGCTGTTATAAAACTGTATGGGTATGGCTCTTGCAGCCATTGCAAAGACTTTGATAGGCTAGAAGAGAAGATTCAGGAATGGTGCAGGTAGTAACACACATGTTGTACATGGACTTATTTAAAATCCAGAATTTAAGTGAAGCTGATCCTTATAAGTACTTCTCTGATACACCATTAAGTGTGTCCTGACCTATTTCTGCTCTGAGCTTCTTGCTAGGTGAAGTTAACCATGTCAGGTATCTGACCTCCGCTTGAAGTCGCGTTGCATGTCACAAAGTGTGCATTTCTTTTTCACGGGCACTTTGATTGCCAAGTGGAAAATCTTTCACGAGATGCTGCAAGGGCAGCAGGTTGCTGAAGTCCACATGACATCTTTTAGCCCCAGACGTGTTTGGCTCTTCTTCTCCTCAGCCCTTATAAATCAATAGATTATATGACGTGAATAAGTTCAAGATGACAAGAAAGATGAAGCACAGGACTTCATCCACTGTGAGTACTCCTAAGACCCTTTAGCATTACAAGACTTTTATTTATGTGGGCTTGGTCATCCCAGGGTTAACCTCTGAACTTCTGGACATGCAGCCTTGCCTTGATCACCTGGATACTTCAGCAAGCAAAGCCCTTTGGAAACTGGATCTAGAAACACAAGTCTCTCAAATGTCTGTTCCACAATTAATCTCATTAACTGAAAAACAAGTGCAAAAAAAGAAGATCATTACACTGCAGCATGCTGGGAAAACACTAAGGATAGTAACATTACACTCACAAGTTGGAGGACTTGTTTCCATGGGGAATTCGTAGGTCTTTGCCAATTGCAGCAAATCAGACAGAGGATGTCTGAGCAATGACATCAGGAACACTGTGGAGTCAAGAGGCAAGTTGGTGATAAAGTCAGAAGGAGGCAGGCTTGGCAAACTGCATCATACCCATGCCAGCTTGTGCCAGGGCACACAGCGAGGTTTTGGCCTTGTGCTTGATAGCATGATGGACAGGGACAGAGCTAATGAAAGGGGTGGTGAAAAGATGACCTAGGGAAAGGTCATGTGCAGGATGGAATTTATGGTGCTATTTATTTTGTGGTTTAATTGCTACTTTCAGTCCTTCCAATTTTATATGCTCCAAAGGGAGCCTGTAAGCTCCCCGTGGGTTTTACTTTGATTTTGGGGTTGTGGGTTGCTGTTTGATTTTAATTGGTTTTCTTTTGGTTTGTTTTGGGTTTTGTTAATTTGTTTTGTTGGTGGTTGTTGTTGTTGTTGTTGTTTTTCCCCAAAGAAAATAACTGCAGGGTTTCTGGCCAGTGAGTTTAGAATATTGACCCTTAAGAAAATGAGCCATTTCCAGGTTAAGGGAGGTCTCTAAGTCCTCAGTTTCAATTAAGATCAGCTTTAGCCCAGAGCAGTACCATATCCAAATCAGGCCATAAACATGGCAAACCATGTTTATGAACTTGTCATTCTCTTAGATGCTCTGCTCACTTTGAGCTCTTGGCTTTGTCTAAATGCTGAGCTGAGGTTATAGGCCTTCATGTGGTCAGGAATGAATTTGTATCTGCAAAAAAGGAGGTCAGATCAATTGATCACTGAGGTAGGTCACTTGATTTGTCAGAAAACAGTTAGAAGAAAGTAATGGTTTTGCATTGATTTTGCATCAATCTGTTGAAATTCTTAAAACCTTCCTTTAATATTTACTAGTGGAAATGAAATGCAGCAGAAACATATCTCAGTAGATGCTTTGACATCACTGCAGTTAAATATTTTTTAAGTGGCAAGGCATTATCCTAGGACTGCAGAAATTAGAGAATCCATTTGTGTCATCTAGCCCTAACCCTGCCAGTTCAACATCGTATGACATTTGCTGTGGTGACTGTCAGGAACATTTAAGACCACGTTATGGCAGCAGCCCTTGTGTTTGCAGTGACAAAGCCCCACAGAGGGGACAGAAGAGGCTGTGCCAGTACAGGCACAGTAGATTATTCTGTTTAGTCCCTGCAGCTCTCTCACTCCTGTAAGTTTATGCCTATATCAAAGAGTACCATTAACATCAGCTCTTTGTCTGATCCCTCTCTGCCTAGAGGAAGTGTGCAACCAACCAAATGTCTTCTTTTGAAATGGATCACTTGTTTTCTCTTTGCACAAACAGTGCAGGGTTGTGCATGTTTAATGTTCATATGACGAAGTGTTTATGTGCAAAGTCACAGTCCCAGATCTCACCTACCTAGTAATGAATGCTGGCTCATGAGGTTTAACACAGACCTGCAGTTACAGTTTCACTGTGTTTTTATTCCGCTCTCAAGAGCATTCCTCCATTTGTTTGGCAGGGCAGGCAAATTTTCTGTAGACTGGCACACATAGTGGGCACCCCAAGTGGCCTGGCCTGAGCAGGGTGTGCTGAGCCTTTTGTCCAGGCTGGGCCCTCAGGTAACTCCAGCTAAATCATTCAAGGAGAGGTGAGAGGATGCAGCACGCCATTTTGGGTTCTGCTTTTTCCTGGACTGACCTCTCTCTGTCCTCTTTCTGATTTGTTTCAGTGGAGCATTGTAGAGAGGAGTTTGGTTTCTGCCACTCTACCATTCCTTGACACTTGCACACCCATCTCCATATTTTGGAGTAGCAGGGCGGTCGGAAATGTCACGTTGTCATCTCTTAAATATGTCCCAACATTGTTTGCTACCAGAGAATTCAAACTGGATAGCTGGCAATCAAATGATTAGCAGCAAAGTGTCTCTTCTGCCAGCCTGCTCTACTGGATATGCTCTGTGTGAGACCAAGGGGTTTCACCTGCAGACCTTGCCAAGAGCCTTAGATTCTGGGCAATCTGAAGGCAGAGACTTCATCGTTTCATGAAGATCTATTCCTTTAAGTTCCTGTGCCTATAGATTCTTGTTCTGACCTCCTTTCACAAGTTTTCTAGTTTATTGTCTGAGGGTGAGAATACCTCAAATATGTCAAGTGTTGCTTTGCCTCCTCCAGTTATTACATCCTTTTCTTTTCTTTAGCTTTCCAAGGACACTCACCTCAACTCTATTTTTTTTTTCTTTTTTTCTTTTTTAGGGAGCCTTGAATTCTCCAGTGCCAGTTGCTTTTTTTTTTTTTTTTAATCAGCTGGAAAAAGGTTTAGTCATGTACTACTTGTGCTGACAGTTTCCCATGCTATGTGCAGGCGCAATGGCCTGCACTGTACCTGCTCATTCCGTGGGTTATTGGTTCAGCAGAAGCACAGAAGCAACCCCAGTGGTAGCTGTATTGGTAAAGCTAACGCATGCTGAAAGTCAGGTGTTCATCTGCAGGGATGGCCTATTGCTGGCTCTACATCCTGAAGTACATGGTCTTCCCAGAACCTACTGAGTTCCTCTCTTAGCCAGAACTGCAGGAGGGTAGTAAGTGTGGGATTCCTTCTTCCGCAGCTTACAGATGTTGAGAAACTGCTGAGAAAAGTCAAGGGAAGAAAATGACTGAAATATTAATAAAGAAGGTCTTCTGTTTCCCAGTTTACTCCTTCCAGTCCCTAACCAGCTGTGAAAATAAGACTGCATCTTTGGAAGATACATGTACATTTACTACACCATTTATATGACACCAGGTCTTTTAACTAATCTGCAGGCAAGCGATAAAAGGATTTTCCAAGCCACAAGGACTGGTTAGAACATCTTGAGCCTCAAGGGACCACAGGGATCATCCTTAATGCTTTCTGTTCTGTGCAGAGGAGGCACAAATGGACACTTGCAATACGTACACATTGGTGGGATATGTTCATAGTCTTGAAACTTCCCATTCTTCATTTGCAGTGTTAATGTTGTGCTTATTGCAGACAATAAAATACAACAGGAAAAACCCCCAAACCAAACATTCCTTCTCATGTTTATATTTATACCATTTAATCTTTGGCCAAAAACTTAATGGGATGCCTTTTCAAGTACCAGCACATGGGAATACCCACACAAATGTGCAGGTATGCATGTGCATATGTAAAACAGAACTTTTTTTAAGCTTAAACCAGAATTTTTACAAGTTCGTGGCCTGCAAGATGAAACAAACTTTTCTCTGGACAGTCCAGCACAAACTCAGCATTTAGGTCTCATTAAAGCCCCCGTCTGAGAAGTTAAATAGCATTAAATGTTGCTGGAGCCTCCTGCCACATCCCTGAAAGGGGAGTGGGTAGAGTTCATTCACTGTGAAGTAATGCTTGTGTTAATAGTTAGAGGTAGGATGACTGGGAATCCATGCCTGGAAAACCTGTGATCTTGATGATTTTGGTGCCCTCTCTGGCATCCTGTGGAAAATCTCACATGACAGCTTTGAAGGCAGCTGGATCCCTTGCCAGTCAGCTGCTCCCTTCAGAAAATTCTTCCCCAGATATTCCCTGGATGGCAGAAATCCACATGAAAACACCCGTCAGAAGGGAAAGAGCAGCAGCGCTGTGTAAACAGCCTGGGGAGTGCCCTCGTTTCAGATGAGCCTCTGAATGACACTGCTAGGTCAGTAACATCAATCCATTAAAATGTTGCAGCAGTGGAGTTCATCTTGAGCTGCTTTGTTCATTTCTGGGGTGCACCCCAGGCTCCTGGGGAAAGCTTGTTCCCAGTGCTTAGGAGAATGAGCTGGAAGGCACATCCACGGGGCAGAAACACCTACAGAGTGGCATCCATTGGGATCAATCAGTCAGGAATATATAAATAAAGAAGTCTTTGTGCAAGGGACACTTTGTGCAAAGGGATGCCTTTATGAAAGGCATCTGGTCTGGAGCTTAGGCAAAAATGCTATGGAGGTGAGGTCAGCACCTCTCCGTGTGCCCCACGGGGCTTATGGATAACTGGGAAATGCCTGCACTGGGCAAGGCTGTGCCCGCTGGCGGCAGTGCCCTCCTTGCTTTAAGCATTCAGATGCTGCAAGATAATGTCCCCCAGGGAACGTGACTTTTCAGAGATGTTTCTGAGGCCATGCTTGAAATACGTAGTGTTGGTAGGCAGCTTGTGAGGCAGCTCTGTGAGCAAGAGGTCAGCAAGTCAGGGAGTTCTCTCTGCTGATACAAGACTGTGTCTGAGGATATATTTGGGATAGAAGTGGCCTGAGTGTAGCACAAAGCCCTTCTCAGTACCCTCTTCCCTAAGGCTTGCAATGCGTAGCTCTGGAGGAGCCTCCTACCCTACTGCCGCCGCCACATTCCAAACAGTAATTTCAGGCTGCCTGACCTAGCAGGATTTGAAATTATGCCAGGATATGATTAATACATTTCCATGTGATTGCAGGAAGGGCAAGGAAAGCAGTGCTGGCAACCGTGAGAGATTGCCAAAAGCATGAGGTGACCTCCATCATGGCTATGGTTGAGTGTCCCTCCAGGCAGCAGAGAGGTACTTGAAAAAGTCTGACTGGATCTTACCCCACAGTTTCCACTCCCTGCATGGACTCTCCTTTTCTGGGAAAGTAGGCACTGCCATCTTGTCCTCATCAGCCTGAGTGACATTACCAGTCAGTCAGGAGAGGTGACAAACCTCTTGGTGGCAGGAGGCAGCTCCAGTGTGCTGAGGCCTCTGTGATGGGCTGTGGAGGAAGAGATGAT
This sequence comes from Callaeas wilsoni, assembly GCA_013398955.1. Taxonomy (NCBI): domain Eukaryota; kingdom Metazoa; phylum Chordata; class Aves; order Passeriformes; family Callaeidae; genus Callaeas; species Callaeas wilsoni. The sequence goes on from VWPU01014942.1 coordinate 30,523, forward strand.
GGCTGGTTTCACCTTTGTTTCAGTCACTGGAGAAGAAGAACGTTCTGCCTCCACTCTCCTGGGGCCTGGCAGTGAGTCCACAGAGGTTCTGTCATCAGGGCTACACTCCTGCTGCTGAGGCAAGTCTTTGAATGTTCGTCTATTTTTCATTTGCTTCTGACTGCCGGAAGTCACAAGCATGTGGTCCAGCCCCTGCCGTGAGACAAGATGTCCATGTCCCGTTGGAAGGTGGACATGTGGGGTTCTACTGCCTTCAACTTTGCTCCTTCCATTGGTACCTGGCCAGTCCTCCCACACTCCCTCCTGTATTCCCTCAGAGAGCTGGTTTATGATGCTCCTGCAGAAAGTCTTGTTGCATTCAGGGAACTGAATGGGCAAAAAGCTAGAGAAAATTATTCCCTGTTTCGCCCCTGTGGGGTTAGTGTCCTGACCACTGTTTCCCGCATCAGGTTCCCGAGGGGTGACAAGAGAAAGGGGGATCGGTAGGAGCAGCCTGTCCCTGCAGGTGGCCCTTTGCCATCTCACTGCTGTCACTGCAGAGGGACAGCCCAGCCTCCCTCGCCCTCAGGGAGCACATCTCAACACAGAGGATCTCCCAGTTCCTCCTGGGTGAGTGGAAGCACCTCAGCTTGCTGAGGCAGGGGCACCCCAAACCTGTGTGAGGGAGTGAAGAGAAAAGCACTGTCCACAGGTACATGTGGCAGATTTTCTTTTGTTGCTGCTTGTTATGGGAAGTCAGGAAGTGGACTGTTCCCAGGGTATTTTTGACAGTGCAGGCCTTCTCACTCAGCAGTAATCTAATCCCCACAGAAGAGGAGGGATCCTATATACTAAGGTGCAGAGGGTAATGCCTGCTGCCATTCTTTGTGTCAGCCTTTTTAACTCACTCAGCAGCTTGCCACAGACTGAAAAAAGGCAACCATAAAAAGCTATGCCAATGGATGTGTAAAATGGAATAAAAATGGAGAAAGGTAAATTGTGTTTCTGAAATTTAGTGAGGTGTCAGGTATTGATCAAGATAACTTTAGTCTTTGACAGTGCTAGACAGTTTAATTTCCCCACTCATATATTAGCAATATCTTTCTGCGTATAATGTCTCTTTTACTTTGGAAGAATAGCAACGCATTAAAAAAAGCCCTCATTCTCAATTTAATGAAAACACATCTCTCTGTGATTTTATATCTTTCATAGTTGATAAAAAAACCCCCTCTCTCCCAGGAACAAAGATTTCCCAGCTTATGGAAAGGCAGCATCAGTTTTTCCTTGGTTGCAAAGCTCGTTTTTTGCTATGATTGGATAATTAACACCTCTGACACTGACAGATACCAAAGGCAATGCCCTGGCACTGTCCCGGCAAGTCAGTAGTTGAGCTCATGACAGGGCTGCAAAGTGCTTCTGACTTCAGGTTTCAGTTTCCCAGGGGAGGCCCATGCCAGGGTATTCCCTCTTTCCTCAGAGGTGTGGAGAGCAGGATCAGGAGTGCGCTGTGTCAGGTGTCCAGCTTCAGTGTATTTCCTGGTGCCACAGGGATGCAGCGTCACAGCTAAAAGATATGGATATCTGGGTGTGCTTGTAGTGAAATATCATAGAATATCCTGATCTGGAAGAGACCCACAAGGATCATTGAATTCCTACTGCTGGCCCTGCACAGGACAGCCCCAGGAGTCACACCATGTGCCTGAGAGCATTGTCCAAACACTTCTTGAACTATGGTGGGCTTGGTGCCATGAGAAACCTATTCCTAATGTTCAACCTAAACCTCTCCTGACACAGCTTCGTGCTGTTCCCTCATGTGTGTGAAAGACTTTGTAAAGCCCGTTTTTAAAGAAATGTGTGTGTGTGTGTGTGTGTGTGTGTGTGTGTGCGTGTGTGTATGTGTGTGTGTGGAGTCCATGTACACACATATGCATATACGTGTTTCAACCCAAGCTTGATTTCTCTTAGGCATATGAACAGTCACTGAATGGGACAGTGAGGCTATTGCATGTGGGTTATGCATCTTAAGTGCACTGAGATAAGGAAACGTTATTCCCAACACTTTCAGGATCCTTCTGTACAGTAAAGTCAAAAGATTTTAGGAAAAGTTGCTGAGGGAGGCTGGAAAGCTCCAGGATGCAAGAATAGTTACTTGTGAAGAGCTGCACCCTGTGATAGAAATAAACGCTTACAGGCTCTTTTACAATAAGAAATAACCTTAAATTTGAAGACCCCTAAATGCATCTGCAGTTTATTAAACAGCTGCTTTCCAGGCTGTATTTAACTGAAGAAGTTATATCACATCCACATCAGATCCAAAGGAGTTCACTCCTGGGGGCCAAGGTCAAACATAAGCTCGTAGGCACATTCATAACTTGAACATGCTGGGCATTGCTTGATGGTTATGGCTGCCCATGCTTGAGTCATGGGCTACTTGTGCACCACTGTGACCTTTGTTGAATTAGAACTTGGGGTGCTGGCTTAGTGAAATAAAGTAATGGAATTAGGTGGCTTAGTTTGTATAGTGAGGCTTTATTCTAACAGGACTGTGTTTCCGTTCCAGCACAGACGAGTCCCATTGCCCAGGAGGCTTTGAATCAGAGGTGTTACAGCACATGTATATTAAAGTCTGTAATTCAAAGGATTCATCACATCCCCCCTTGCTGGTGTCTGAAGGAGGAAATTCCTGTCCAGATGTGACAGCTGCATGGGATGAAAGGACACTTGGCTGTGGCAAGCTAACTATGCTGAGTGCTTTACAGGTAAACAGATATGATCCCCACTCAGGAAACATTACATGAACCAATAAGAAGAATTTATTGACAGTAGAAAGTTAAAATGAATAACGCAATTGTTGAGATACCAATTCAGCAGGCTTGGGAGGGCCAGAGTCCAGTCTGCTGAGGCCAGGTTGCATTGTAGGTACAATAAGTTGTGCCCTTTTAGGTTTTTTTAAATTACATTTTGACAAGTTTTAGTCATGGCTTTCCATCAGAAAACTACAGTTCTTTTTCATAGAGAACCAGTAATCCTGGTGCCTGGAGTCTCAAGCCACCTGGGTGAGGTGGTATGACTGGTCCAGCAGCCCAGCAGAAAAGGCACCCTGATTTAGTCACTTGCACTAGTGACTAGTTTCTAGTCCTCTTGCACTAGAAATGCCACAATAGACTTGGCAAATGATTAGGCACCTGGTCAGAGGTCAAAACGCAGGCCTTTAAAGCAGGGAGAGGATAAGATTAGAAAAGCTACTGTTCCTGTGAAAGGAGTCTTTGCTCATGTAAAACTGCCAGTGGACTTTTCTAGCCAAGAAATGAGGAGAGTGTCCTGGGAACGCAGCAGAGTAAGAGGGAGGATGGGGAAGAAATGGACAAGTGAGGTGACTTCTCAACATGTCTATTGCTATCAATGTGCAGTACAAATGTGCTGTATCTGTGTACTGAATCTGGCTGGCAAAGGGGCTGCAGCACTCGTGCACAGGACAAGCTCTCAAACCACAGGCTTCATTCCTGGTGTGTGAATACCCCATTGATTGATTTAAATCAATGCCTCTGTACCAGCACAGAATGCTGAATGGAAATGAAAATGTGGCTCGTCTTCCTTCTTCACTTCTGTTCCTCTTCCCACTGCTTTCCAACACACAGTGCCACTGTTTCCTTGCCCTCACTTGGGTGTTGGCTGGCCATTGTGGCACACACAAACCCTCTCCAGGAGAAGACCCCTGTCCTGTAGGGAGAGGCTTACCAAGCTCCGTGATGTCACAGCCAGTGAGTGCCAGGGCTCCCTAAAGGCTGGGAAGTGGCTGGGGAGGCAGGCACAGCTGTGGGGAGCAAAACTTCCTGCTTGCAGTGGTGGGAGCACCAAGGGCATCAACTTTTTGATGAGAAGTTGAGTGAATAGATGGGTGCTACTCTGCCAAGCTCCCCAAGACGTGGATTGCTGGTTGCTCCCTGTTGTGGAAAAACCCTGGAGCCAATGGGATCCATCCCAGGTGCCCATTCATGCTGTCCCCTCCTGCCTCACAGAGAGCTGAGTAGGTCAGACCTAGGATCTGACTGGATCCTAGGATTGGAATTTTGATGCTTGACCTTAGGAGGGTCTCATAGCTCATTTGAAACTAAGCCTGAGCTAATTAGTCCCTGAAGAGAGCAGTTCAGAAATAACCTGTCTGGCTCTGGGTGTCATGGTGGGAAAGGACGAGGAAAGCTCATCTCTGCCGTTCTGTGCTCTAGCCTGGCACACGCCGTGAGGTGTGTCTTAGCTGGCTCCAGCCCAGCCCTGCCCTGTCTGCCAAGGGGTGAGGGATGAAGGATTTCCTAAATGCTTTTTCCTGAGTTATTTTGGTTCTGCCGGAAGGCCTATTGCTTTGTGTTCAACTACTGCCATTGTTCCCCTGGATTAAAAACCAGAGCAGGTTCTCCCTGCACGTGCTGGGCACTGTTTGGGTTAACCACAGGTGCTCAGCCCAGCCAGCTCTGGCAGCAAGGGCAGAGCCTGCAGGGCCACCACCTCTCCTTTCCTGTCCCCGGGGGAGACACAAAGTCAGACAGCCCCTGGCCTTTGCTTCACTTCTGTCCCACCTTTCAGCAATTCTTCAGAGCCTTAAATATAAGAAAGGGATGTTTCCAGAGACAGGGAACACCAGGCATTTCAATGTTTCTGATAAATTTGTACTCGCAATGGAAAAAATGAATACCACATATGTATAGAGATCAGGATAAGTACAGAAGTCTCTTACTAAACAACCATCAGCCCGATGCTATAACTGGTACTATATATATTATATAAACCATTATACATCTATTACATATAATTATTTACTTCTTACACTTAAAAAACTCAGCTAGTTTCTGATTTTTCCTGCTCTGGATGAAGCAGGCTGTTGCTCTCTTGCTATCTTTATGATTTTTAACTTGGCTTCTGCAATGAAATAAAAAACCAGTCCTCACTTTAAAAATATGTGGTCATGTTTCTTAAATGAAACAGTGTGATGCTGAGAGTACCAAGACTGTAACTCAAGTTGCTGATCACAAACTGCCAAAGTGATTTTTCTTTCAGGATATTGCCTTTCACTGAATCTGAAGATTGACTTACAATTTGTTGGACCATACATAAGCTTTTCTATTTGGATATGTGTTCCATTTAGGAAGAGTGATTAGCAGACACTGGCAAGGCATTCTTCTAAGTAACATAGCACTATTACTCATTGCTGAATTTAAATGGAAAGATGGATATTACACACCACAAGCTTAACTGTATGCAAGTTTTGCTTCTGTTGTTTATTACATATTTCTAAAGTAGCAGATAAGAATTTTGGTGTTTTTGGAGCTGTACTTTAGAACCAACAAATCAAAGATCCTTATTAAAGGAGCTTCTTCTATTCAGAGCAGCCTAGCCAGAGGTTAAGCTAGAAGTGCAGAAGAAAACCTTTAAAACACTGCAAGTAGTGCATTTGTAGAAATTGTCCCGTTCAACTGAGGCTGTATTTGTCATTAAAAAATAATTTAAAAATTGAAAGTGCTATTCTTTTAAAGGGATTTTATACTGCTTTGGCTATTGCTGTCCTGGTCCTAGGTAGCAGCTGACTTGAAGGAGTTATGCTACAAGGCTGAAGGTAGTCATGCCAGCAGCATTGCTCTTAGGAAGATGCATTTTATCCCTAAGAACTAAGGCAATGGCTATCTGGTCCTGAATTCTCCCATCAGTCAAGCAGCAGAGAAATGTTTTTCTAGTCAGACCACACACAAACCAGTGACATGGCTTTCTGCAGAAGAAGAGTGGCCACAGAGGATGCTCTTAGACAAATCTTCCTGCTTGTACAGGTGTATGAGAGCTCATGAGACCCGTTAGGCGGTAGCCTTTAGGAGAGAGCACCTAGCAGTTTGGTGTTCAAAAGAAGGGCTTGAAATGATGGAATAGCTTGAATGTGCATGAGGAAGCTGACAAGAGTTGGTAGAGGCAACCTTATCCTCATTAGCAACATCTAAATCACTGCATGAATGTCCTTTCTCATGTTTCCTGCACAGATGCTGGAGATAATTCTGAGTCTATAAAACTTTGCTGGATATAGCTCTGTTTGCAGGCTCTCATTCCAGTTTTGAGGAGTAAGTACATTCTTGTCCGGTCTTCATAGTGTTATAGTTTGGAAAAAACGACCTGCCAAAGTGGTCCTCTTCTATGTGGTCCTCCTTCAGCATAGATGGCTGCAATATCTGTGCACGCCAAGTGAGTCACACACTCACACCTTTCAGTTTACAAATGTTTTGAAATGTGGGCATGGGAGTAGGGTGTCTGCCTACTTATGCTATTTTTTCTCTTTAAATGAGCATTTGCCCTTTAATCTTGCTAAGAAGCACAGTTTAACTCAGAGGACACTCAACTGTGGAACTTGTTGGCTCATAAGGGGTTGAAGCAACTTCTTGCCATGTAAGTCTCAGTCTAGGGAGGCACCAAGGATATGGAAAGGTGTCAAATAATGCCACCTCATGCTCAAACACAGTTGTGGTTGTCATTCAGCAATGTGCTTGCATGTATTTTTCAGTTTAATCTTATTGGGTTTAATGAGATTTGGAGTGTCTCTAATGCTTGTGCTACAGCTGTACAAGCTTGGAGCTTGGAGCTTCAGCCAGAGGCTGCACAAAAGCAAACTGTGCAAACCTGCTTTCACCCTTGTACCCAGCACCTGTGACCCTCTGCTCCTCACAGACCTCAGTAAAATGAAGACTGTAGCTCTTGGCTGGTCTTGAAAAGCAGGTTAGTCAAATGTCTGCCAGGAATGGCTCAGGTGTACTTTTTCCTGCCTTGGACTGGAAGAATGGCCTTCCACAAGCAATTGCAACCCAATTTTCTGAAATTTCTAGGAAATTATACTCCCTGATGGTTAGACTATTAGATGGGTGACAAGTACAGCTAGTAGCCAAAATTAAAACAAATCCTAATTATTCAGATTTTTCTGTAGCTGTTAAACCTTTCTAACTTTACTTAGGTATCACCTCCAAGAAGAGAAGAGTGGGGGAAAGAGAGTGTTTTCCTGTTGGAAAGAGAATTCTTTTCAGCTTACTGATTAGAGGACATACTCTCCATCCCATTTTACCTGTTACTTCTCTCAAGTGTTGACATAGACAGAAATAAAGTCTAGATCATAAATGGCAATCATAAGCCTCTCGGGCAGCTAAGTCCAAAGTGTCTATCTTGTGAACTCCCACCCTAAGCTGTTGTTTGTCTCTGGCTAAATCTGCCCTGTAGCTCTGTTTCCATGGTAAAATTTCCGTCTCATCAGATGCTGTCCATAGATGCAATTAGTCAAATCCAAATATTTTTGTCTGAGCACAAGGCCCAGTGAATTTCCCAGAGACACTTTCCCATCTTTTTCACCTTGAAAGGGAAAGACTTAAAATTAAGTCTACTTCTTGCCTGCTGTCATATTTTGCTTTTGAATCCCTAGTTGAACCCATTTGTGATATCTTTGTCTAGGTGACAGGGAATTCTTAAGCCTCTTTCACATCAGGGGTGCAGTTAGAACAAGAGGGACTGTGAACAACTGACTTGAAAATAATCATCACCCTGTAAGCTGGATTGCCATTTGGGGAGGTAAGAGAAGGATGGAATAGAGACAGTTGCACCCATAAATGATCTAGTTGTCGGTTAAAAGGGGCTTTCAGTTCCCAAATCTAGTTATTTTTCCAATGAGGCAGCTTTATTTTGGGGAGTCAGGCTTATAACTTCTCTTAAAATTTAGTATCTTGGCTCCTTCTTTAATCAGCAGAGATGTGTTTGATGCAGTCAAGGGAGCCTGGAGGATGAATCAGATGCCCTACCAGCACAGATGGGCTTCAGCTTTTTAATGTTGGCTCCTCCTGCCATTTGATACTCCAGGGCAGATGAGACATCTGCAGGGGGCTGGTAGACACGATGCAAGATGGAGAAAGCCCACCTTCTTTCTGGTGAAGCAACTGGATGCCAACCAGGATACTCCACTGATGCCTTAGGATTTTAGCTTTTCTATTTTCATATATCTGTAATCTTGCTATTCTTTAGTGTATAACTCTGAACTCCATACAGAGTGTTAGCAGCTGCTTTTCCCATTTTGGTCAGACACAACAATCCCTCTCTAGGCCTGAGAATCAAGGACACCTCACTGTCTCAGGCCCCGAGAAATGTAAACAACAGTGAGCTGGGGGGAAGCAAACTAAGAGAATGGGACTCCTCTGCCTGAAGCTGTAATTGGACAATTAACCTCTGATATGCAAATAGACAAAACTTATATCTGTCCAAAAAACGTGTGACTGTATCCATCCTGGGTGTAGTCTCTGCGAGACTCCTGCACTGCCCAAGGTGTACCCTGTGAAGGCCTTTCAATAAATACCTACCCTTTATTCTTTCACTCTGTCTAGCCTCTGTTCCAGGTCAGCCTCTACAAGGCATCACCACAACACCTAAAATAGCATTAGACACTTGCTTTTAGGCTACTGAATCCTGGGTTTAGAGAGTTGAATCATTTCTAGATTCATCAATTATACAGAATAGCTCTCCATGGGCTGGAGTGAACTGAACTCCCACATTGATGCCTGAGTTTAGATGTTCTCACCTCTTCTCCCAGCAGGATTAAGTGGCCTAAGTATGGGTGTCTGGAACAATCCAGGGTACCCCTCTTGGTCTTGTAGCTGCTGCTGCAGGAGGGTGAGGCTCCTGCAGCAGTGCCATGTCTTCTCTGTCAAACCCCTGCAATTATTGCAGACATGCTGAGCTGTCTCAGAGGGCTTTAGGCATCTGTATTTAAGCCATCCATGTCCTTCAGATGGCTGGGAGAATGTTGGCAGTATGATCACTGCCAGGAACACACTGACGTCTCTGGGAGGGAAGAGCCAAGGTCTGTGCTGATATTATTCACAAGATTTCTATCATGTCTGCTGTGGGTTCACCACTGGCTCACACAGGCAGCACTGATTCACCCCGCGCTTATTTTGCACTGCGTTCTGTTTTCCAGCTCAAAAAGCATATTGGAGGCTGGCGCTGAGATTCCCATTTTTTATCCTACTGTTTTCTGACCTGTGGTTCTGTCCAAGCAATACGAGCTGTGCCCTCTGACACTAACAGCACCCTCAGAGATCCCCAGCACTTTTTTATTAATTAGAGCCACGCTGCTAGGTTGTTTTATTTTTTTTCTGCCAACCTAGTCCTCAGGAGAGATTTGTGAATTTTATTTCAATATTCAGTGGTTTGAAATTCTTTTTTTGGCATCAACGTAGACTTTGCAGGGTGGCAGGATGTGTACTGAGAGTCTGAATAATTCAGATAAAATTCATCCTTGGAATACACAGGCTTTGTCTGACAGCCTCTTTGGATGAGAAAAAACATTAGCCTCTGTGCACCATAGTAAAGGGGTAGGGATAACAGGAGAAATCTTGATCTGTAGTGGAGCTGTGACAGGAGGGACTAAACTAATGAAATTAATGGGGATCAATCCCATGCTAAGGAGGAGAGAGTGGAGGTCTTGACATATTTAATTATTTACGGTGTCTTCTCTTACTTTGCAAAGAGATTCACTGCATGGACATACAGAATCGTCTCCGTATGCTCCTGCTGATGAGCATGTCTTTCAATTGTGAGACAGCAGTTCATGTAGTTCCCATCTCTTGTTTTACCTCAGTGATCAAGTTTAAGGATAACATACTCCCTTCCAATAAACCCATAATGCCATATTGCTGTTTCATGCCAGGAGAGGAGTAGTGGGGATAAATGAAACCTCCCTGTGAAGGTGATGAAAAGTTTCCATTGTCAGTTTGACACAAGCACGTGGGTGATACAGGAGAGCAAAGATGACACCCAGACTTAAAAAGGTTTGGGCAAACTTGTTATTTGAGAGCACATAAGTGTGCTCTCACATCCTCCCCAGTGCCTGCATAACATTGCAGAATCTGGTCAGCAAGGACTGAAAAACCCCATCACAAGTGCCTTTGCAATAGATAGCTCTGCGAGTGCACGGCAGGAGGACCAACAGCTGGGAGAGAATCACATCCATCAGCGGTGGGCAGGCACCCCAGGCTGCTCACTGCCTCCCGAAACACATGCAGGGAGAAGCCACTTCATCAGTGGAGGACCTTCACTGTTTAGCTTACACGGCACTACCACTAACAACGTTCTTTAGAAGAGCTGCTGCATTGCAGAAGTGATAATTAAAACCAAAGTAAGACCATTCGTCTTCTAATTGAATTTCATAACTCATGCATGGATAACTGCCTAGGAAAGCATTTACTGCATAGCATCCATAATAGCTATTTCAATTTGAAACAGCTGGAGAGAACTCCCTGCAATCTTAGCAGTACATTTCAGTGTTTGACCAGAAAGAGAAGCAACATAAAAATGCCAACACAATGGCACAGTTCTTGTGGAGATCCGTGAGCAATGATTTCCCCGCAGACAGGCTTCATGCAGAGCAGTGACACCAGAGCAGCTCACGAACACTCAGACCGGTGTGAGCATCACTCCCTACCACCCGAGGACACAGCAGCAGAAAGGCAGAGCACCTGCCAGCGCCTGTAAGCTTGCAGGCAGGAAGGCTGCAGCTCTGGGATGCAGGAGAGGATGAGCGAGGGACAAAACCAGGTTTGGAACACCAGATGTAACTGTCCAGGATTGCTGCTGCTGTAGCACAGGATTAGCCTGTGCTCTGTGGCACAGTATTATTACTCATGGCATACATTTCACTTGAAAATAATTTCCTACACTGCACAGCTACCCCTCTTCTGAGCTTCTGTCTGTGCTGCAATGCTGTAATTGCAGTCCTTTAAAGAGCTTTTAAAACAATTGTGGTTTTGACCAATTGGCTTGAAAATGGAGGCCTGGAACCATACCCTGGGAGGGGAGGAGGCCAATACAAAGTATTTGTGGGGCCCATCACTGGCGTGAAATGCATAAAGTAACCCCTCATCTTTTTGGTGGTGCTGGCAGGGAATCATTTTAACCTTGATGTAATAGCTATCCCAAAATATCTTTTCTGAATAGCCTTACGAAAGCTGCCAGGCAAATCTTTCATAGCTTTAAGTATTACTGGTACTTTCCAGATAACGTAGTTCTGCTTTTTCTGGGCCGTTCCTAACATACTGCAGGCACGCTGCATGACTGCGGAGGCAGCAGCACAACAAGAGGTTTGCCAAGGCTGACTTCCTCCCTGGCACTGAGTTCCTGGGCCTTCTGGCCTCTCACCTTCACAAAACACACTGATAAAGTAGGTGTGGAAAGAAGAAGCTGAGGAATTAAGCTAAGATTTAGCTGTCTCTCTGATAAAATAAAAAAAGCCAAATCTCACCCTTCAAACAGTCAGACTTTGATTTATGTCTCTAATTTGTGCTTCTGCAGACTAAAACCAGGAACTAATTTTGATGTCCTAAAGAAATCATGATGTATAGATTGCCAGCAGTTCCCTCTTTAGTGAGCTAGGAAGGACTTAATGATCACTTCTGACTGAAGATGTTTGTTAAACATCCAGATTGCAATCCTTTTCAACTTCCATAGAGCCAAATCAGCATCCTATTCCTACCTAAGAGATGGACAGCACAGCACACCTGTGAAGCAGGTGCACAGCAAGATACAGCAGATAAGGCTATACTGAATTTATAGCCCATTTACAGCTCCAGCCAGCAGTTAAAAAGATGTGATGATAGACATTGGAGCTCATTTGATATTTTAAAAATAAATATTATTAGTGACTCAGGATTAAACTCTGCAGTTCTTGCTTGGACAAACCTGCTGAGCTTTCAGACATATGGCACACTGCAGCACACAGATGTTGATTAAATCTGAGCGAAACTGGAGGTCTCAAAACTATCCCTTTTGCACCCAAACTCGTTCCATAAATGGAAAAAAGAAGAGGCAAGAGAAAAACTTTTAAAAAAGCACAATGCCAAATGTACAAGAGCCCTCTCAGAGATAAACTCGAGAAAAAATATGAAATATATTTTTTGCAGTCCAAGGCAAAAAAGCTCACTGTCTCCAGTGACATAGAAATTTACCTTATGGTAACCATCTGACATTTCCACTATGGTTTCAATAATGCCATCAGGAGTCTGAGGACTAATTCAGGCACAGAGCTGCTTTGATTTGCATTAGATTTTTTGATCTGCACACACAATAGTTAAGGAAACAGACTTTGTATTTGTATTCTGCATCTGGATAGTGAAGCTCATACAAGTCCAGGTTTGTTAAAAATCACAGGGGTTAATGGTGGGTTTGGCAGTGCTGTGTTAAGAGTTGGACTCGACCTTAGAGGTCCTTTCCAGCCTTAATGATTCCAGGATTCTAAGTCAATAGAGACTCTTCCATCTAATTTTTAAAAAATACTTCCAGTATTAGTCTGCAAAGTCTGATTTGTGAATACTTATTCCAATTACAAAACAAATTGCTTCATTATAATATTGCTTGAGCTACTCATTAGTCATTCATTTGAAATTACATTAAATCCACTTTTATTTTCCTTCTAGAGAAACACCATATTTTTCACAAGTGGAAGAGAAGCAAGGACATTCTTCAGTGGGATACCATTAATCAGAACCTGCATTCTCATTATTCAGCCATTTAATCAACCCTCACCACAACAACACCCTCATTGGCTTCAGCAGCTTTACCTAAATAAGAACTTGAAGAATTTATTGCTTGGCAAATATTATTACAACAGGGGATAATTATATATCCCACAAAAAAAACCCCCAAAAAACCAACCCCAACAAAACAAAAAATCAAACGGCCCAACAAAAACAAAAAAGCAAGCTGTTAAATTACAGCTTTGTCAAAGTTAATGGTGGTAACTGCAGTCAACCAAAGCCTGTAGCCCTGAGAGCGGGCTGTTCATCCTTGACACAGCGAGCTTCAGTTGGTCCCTCGCTTGTGTATATGGCAACCAGCCCCAAACAGATCGAGTAAGGCCAGCCCCTGCTGTTAAACTTCCAGTTCGGCATACATAATCTTAGCTCTGTAAAAAAACACATGGAATTACTTCAAGATCTTTCCTTGCCATCAGGAAAAAATAGCAGATGGCATTGAGTCCCTCTCTAAACAAGTGTCTGAGAAATGGTAGAGAGACCACAGGACGTAAGACAACACCCCACGGCAAGGCAGGGCGCTCCTCAGTGAAGAGCTTTGAGAAAGTTCAGATGAAAGTTCAGCTTCAATGACTTCTCTCTGCAGGGAGCAGCAGCTCTCCAAACAGGTGGGATGAATAAGCAGATGAGAAACAGGGGGCACCAAGGGAAAAATCTGTCCCTACTTAAAACAGAGGAGAAGTGAGATTAATTATGAAATTCAAACTAAAACAATATAGCAAACAGCTTCAGATTTTGAAAAATTAACTACAGAAGGCTTGAATATATCCTCAAAACTCATTGCTGAGGGAAGATGAAGTGTGTGATTTTATAATTAAACAGGAATTAATCAGTGACAAAAAAAAAAAACAAACCATGGATGAGTTATATTGCCTCTGCTGTCAAGATATGAAAATGAGGGCAAAGGATCTGATTTGCACCTGATTTCATGCAGTCAAGTGCACATTTCACATCCAGCAGTGCCAGAGGTTGTGCACCTCTGTTCCTTCCCTGCCTTCTCTCTGCAGTTGTACCTCTCTAGCCAATTTCTTCATGCAAGTGCATGGCATCTAAATGATCTTTACCGTGATAAGAGACACTTACAGAAGATGGACAAAAAACTCAACAAGGAAATTACTAGTTAAAAAAAAAAAAACAATCTGTTAATTCTGGTGTTAGAGTGTGTGCTGAAATAATACTCTGGGGCTCTTCTCTTAAAGAAAAGCGAAAGAAGGCCCTACTCAGCCCACCAAAAAATTTTGACTCACCTGTCCCCTTGTTCTTCCTGCAAGACAAGAAGAGCTCTTGGTTCAACAGACAGCATAGATGGACACAGAAGGTACAGAACACATCCATGACCACATTAATGAGGCTCTTCAGGCTAATCCAGAGCAGCCTAAATTACAGAGGAAGGTTAGATTATGGAAATAAACATGGTTTATAGTCCCATTCCTCACCATCTTGGCTTTTGTGGTAAGTCCAAGTGATGCAGCACTGGTTTCCCCAACAGCTTTGCTAATGAGCTGCAGTGCCTGCACTGCCAGGGAAGGACAGAGCAGGCATTAAATGCACTATACACAGCTAACAGCAGCCAGGAGTTGATGACAAGGTGGGCACAGCCTGGTGTCCCTCTTCTCAGCATAAAATCTTGGAGCATTTCTTCACTCTTCCATACACCTGAACATGAAGATCCCCTATGTGTCAGCACAATTTAAAATAATTACTTAGAATCACAGAAAGGTTTGGGTTGGAAGGGACCCAAGGATCATTTAGTTCCAATCCCTTTGCCATGGGCAGGGACACCTTTCCCAAGACCATGTTGCTCAGAGCCTCATCCAACCTAGCCTTGAACATCTCCAGCAGTGGGGCATCCACAGCTTCTCTGGGCAACTTGTTCCAGGTTACTTACCTAGCAACACCCAACTCTTTCTTTGAGATGTGTGTCATCTCATTATATGTGCAAATAAGGTTAAGCCTGCTTAACACGAAACATTGAATCAACTAAAGAAAAAAAGTAAAGTTTTTGTCAAGCACTGAAACAGGCTGCCCAGTGAAGTGGTCGAGTCCACATCACTGAGCCAGGCAAGCAAAAGAAGGTATCTACCAAAGAGAACGGATTTCTCATTTTAAAAATAATGAAAATAGTGCGTTTGGTTTGAGGTTCATATTCAGTGTTATCCTACACCTTTCACTGCCGTTGTTCAGGAAGGCCACCAGAATTAACTTTGGATATTAGTGACCTTAAGCTGAGAATTCATTCCACAGCCATAATGAATTAGAAAAAAATGCCAGACACTGAAGATCATAGAATGCTTTGGGTTGGAAGGGACCTTTAAAGGTCATCTAGTGCAATCCCTCCTGCAAAGAGCAGGGACATCTTGAGCTAGATCAGGTTGCTCAGAGCCCTGTCCACCCTGACCTTGAATGTTTCCACAGATGGGGATCTGTCCACCCCCCAGCATGCATTGGCACTAGGGGTTGCCCCGACACAAGTGCAGAATCTTTCACTTGCTCTTGTTAAACTTCAGCGGATTCCCATGGGCCCACTTCTCAAGCTTGTCCAGGTCCCTCCTGTCCTTGAGATGTGTCAACAGCACCACTCAGCTTGGTGGCATCAGCAAATTTGCTGAGGGTGCACTCAATCCCTTTGTCTGTGTCATTAAGAAGATATTAAATAACACTGGTTCCAACATGGATCTCTGAGGGACTCCACTTGTCACCAGTGCTCATCTGGACATTGAGCTATTGACCATTACCCTCTGAATGTGACCATCCAACCAATTCCTCAGCCACAGAACAATTCACCCATCAAATCCATCCCTCTCCAATTCAGACAAGGTTGTTGTTGGGGACTCTATCAAAGGCTTTACCATAGTCCAGGTAAGTGACATCTGTAGCTCTTCCCTTATCCATTGATGTAGTCACTCCATCATAGAAAGCCACTGGGTTGGTCAGGCAGGACTTGCCCTTGGTGAAGCTGTGCTGGCTGCCTTGAATTGCTCCCCTGCCCTCCATGTGCCTTAGCAGCGCTTCCAGGAGGATCTGCTCCATGATTTTCCCAGGCACAGAGGGGAGGCTGATAGGTTGGTAGTTCCCAGGGTCCTCCTTTCTACCCGTTTTAAGGATGGGTATACTATATTTCCCTTTTTCCAGTCACCTGGAACTTCACCTGACTTTTCAAATATCATGGGGAGTGGCTTGGCAACTACATCAGCCAATTCCATCAGGACTCTGGGATGCATCTCCTGGGATCCCATAGACTCGTGCACAATCAGGTTCCTCATCACTAAACTGATCTTCACTGACAGTGGGAAGCATGTTGCTTCCAAGTTCCTTTCTTGTGGTCCACTCACTTGAGAGGTGTCAGAAGAGAGGCTATCAGTGAAGACTGAGGCAGAAACATTGTCGAGAACCTCAGCCTTCTCTGCAGCTGTTGTTACCAGTGTGCCAGCCTTGCTTGTCATGAATGGTACAGTTATCTGACCTTCCTTTTCTGGCTGAGATATCTGCAGGGGCCCTTCTTGTTCTTTGCATCCCTTGCAAAGCTGGGCTTTGCCTCGGCCTTCCTCGCCTCATCCCTACACAGCCAGACTGTGTCCCTATACTCTTTCCAGGACACCTGCCCTTGCTTCCACTGCCCATGCATTTCCTCCTTGTCCTTTAGTTTCACCAGCATGTCCCGACTCAGCCATGCCAGTCTCTTGCCTTCTTTGCCTGATTTCTTGCTCCTGGGGAGCGCAATCTCTTGCACTCTGTGGAAGGTGTCCTTAAAGATCTATCAGGTCTGTACTGCTTCCTTGTCCCTGAGGGCACTTTCACAGAGGGTCCTATTTACTAACTTCTTGAAGAGCTGAAAGTTGGCTTTCCTGAAGTTTGCTTTCCTAAAGTTCGGGGGCCTAACTTTACTCCTCACCTGACCCATATGTGTCAGAACTGCAAACTCCACCAGCACATGATCACTGCAGCCAAGGCTGCCTCCAATATTGACATCCCAGAATAGCCCACTTGTGTGGGTGACCATCAGGTCCAGTATCACATCCCCTCTTGGTGAGGCTGGCTATTCCCTGGGTCAGGGAGTTATCCTGCACGCATTCCAGGAGTTTCCTGGATTGCCCACAGCCATGGTGCAACTTTCCCAGCAGATTTCAGGGTGGTTGAAGTCCCCCTGCAGGACAAGAGCCTGTGAGCACAATGCCTCCTGCAGCTGGAGCAAGAAGGCTTCATCAATAGGCTCCCCTTGATCTGGAGCCTGTAGGCACCAAATCTTTTGGTTTCTCTTTGCTCTTTGCTGCCTTGGTCTCTGGTTCTTGTCCCAGGCTTTTGACCTGCTCATGTCTGTTGTTCAGAGGCAACTCTCCATAGTCAATCTAGCTCTTGGTGTAGAGGGCAGCCCCTCCACCTCTCCTTTCTCCCCTGTCCCTTCTAAACAGCCTGAAGCCATCAACAGTCACACTCCAGTCATGGGATTCATCCCACCAAGTTCCAGTAGTGGCAACTAGGTCATAGATTTCCAGCAGCACAGTGGCTTCCAACTCTTTCTGTCTGTTTCCCATGCTTCCTGCATTGGTGTAAAGGCACCTCAGCTGAGCTGTCAGCTGTGTCATCATCCTAGAGAAACCCCTTAATTCCCATGAGATAGTTCACTGGTGTGAACAAATTCACACTGCAGTTGTTTTTACTTCAGCAGACTATGCCAAGACCATGCTTTAGACATTTAGCTGGCTGCTGACAGATGTCTCCAGCAATAAGAATGAGGAAAATCTGCTCTAGAAGTGTGAGCCTGCCATTTTTCATCAGTCATTCACCAGGTCACCCAGGCCCTCCAAAAAATCCTGCAGGAGCTCCAAGACCATGAATGTTTTAATCAAAGATTTGAGGCACACACTGAAAATATGAGAAAATGTCTGAATTGCTATAGTGGAAAAAAACAATGTTCCTTTTTCATTTTTTGTTTGGTTAGTTAGTTGGTTGGTTGGGTTTTTTCCATTTCCTTATAAAAATGCAACTATCCCTTTGTGGTTTTGATTGCTGATGTGGTTTTGCAGGTATATAGCTGTGGTATATAGCTGTGGTATATAGCTGTCTCTGGCTGCATGAAGATCTCTTTCCTAGGTGCTACTGAGTTAGAGACTGTGTATTATGTGGTACTTGTCAGCACTGAATTTCATTTATCACATTATCACCTCTCATAACATGCCAGAGATCCTTCTGGGACTCTGCAGCTTATTTTTCTTTTCACTTTCTTGAACAATTCTACATTACTGTCACCACATTATTTTTCACTACCTTTTAGGAATACACTCAGCAGCACAGTTCCTTCTGGGTCACTGAAAACCTGACCATTTATGGTCTCCTTGCTTTTAAATTATTAAAACAAAATATAAAACTCCTTATCCCAACAAAATTCAATTTCTGTAAAGATCTTTAGTGAGTGACCTATGAAAAGCTCGTGGAAAACCATGTACACTGGAAACAGCAGGACCATGTTTGCAGACATGGTCAAAGAACATGTTTGTAGACACTGTCAAAGAATACACAAACCCCTCTTTACTATACCTCTTATCTGTCACCAGCACTGCTGTTCCTCTCAGTTTAACCAGCACAGACGTCAGACTTACTTGCCCCACTGTTCCCCATATGCCTCCAAGACTCCCTTAGGAATACACCTCACATTTGTACACTTTCCTGCGCTTGGGTATTGAGCCTACTTCAGATACAGGCACCACACTTTGGTGTGGAGCTGGTAATACCTCTGTGGAGTTCTGAGTAATTACCATCTGGTCCTGTTCATCTGTGGCTATCAGTTTAATTGACAAGAGTATAATTTAACTTTTCTGGTTAACTCTGACATCTTTTGGCACAAAGCTGACAGGCTTCTTGCTCCTGATGGGTTAAATGACCATAACTTTTTAATTGCTGTTTATCACAATCTTTTAAAGTTTTGATAATTTTGCATAATTTTCATGCTGTAATTGGTACTATTAACAGCAGAGGAAGTTTTAAATTTGTTTTAAAATTGAAACACTGTAATCTATAATCCAATAATATGAATATAGTTTTACTCTGCCTGTACACTGAAGAGAATTCTACTGTTGAGCTCAGTGACACAGTCAGGAAAAATACTCTTCCCAGATTTCCTGATAGTTTAATAGCACTAAATGGGAAAAAGACCCACACTACCAATTAGATTTCACATTACCAGACTTAACACGCCCCTTAAACCTATGCAAGCTACACAATTCACATTAAAATACATACATTCTAAAACTATTTGAAGTTGGCTTTACTTCATCACATTTGGCAGCCTGTTGCATTTAGTCTTTCACCAGTGGTCTAGATGGCAAAATTCCCATGAGTGTTTAGAGAAACACAAAAGCCGATCAAATAATTCAGAGCTTTGTGGAATTTGATGTTGAATTAATAACTGAAAAATGCCCTTTTACACATAGAACTGAGGTGCTGTATTGCCCTCAGCCTGCCCGTTCACAGAAGTCTAGGGAAATTTTAATTCCATGGGGCTACCCCTCCAGACAACACTCATTTTCAATGTTAAACAATAAATACTTGGAGATTGAGTGTGGAATCAGAAGTATTTATAGAAATTATATAGTAAATATATGTCAACAAAAGCTACATTTCAGAGTAGCAGTGTTGATTCCTCCATGAGTTATAAACAAGAAATGAAGCCATGCTTGCATGATTCATAAATAAGATGGAACACTGTCCCTACAGTTTCCACCCTTGCTACAAGAGACACAATACACAGTAAGCCAATTCCTCTGATTTCATTTAACAAATAAATTGTTTATATCCAGCATCAGTCCCATTCCAGAGCTTAGGACAGAACTTTGACAGCAGCACCAGTCTGACCTGCATTCACCCCTGGTGACAAATACAATAAATATGACAGTGGGGACATGCCTGCTGAAAAGACCACATCTCGAAAAAAGCCATGACAGCCATTCCAACAGCAGCCTATCTTCATTTCCAATAACAGCTACTGACCTACCTCAGGACCACTCCCTTGCACTACTTGTAAAGTCAGGGAGGTCTGTGGAATGCAATGTTTACAATATCGACTTAATACAGTTAATATCTTAATACTAGTTCCCAATTATAAAGTAAAAAGTATCTTTTAACTATCAGATTTCAGAGGAAATAAGATGGTGAGCATTTGAATATGGAGCCAAGTGTTTCCTATCCTTGGTGTGACTCCTAGAGACACGCAGCAGCCCATGCATGGAACAGCTGCCATGACACAAAAGGTTCATTTTTTAACTTTGCCACTCTTCAGGAGAGCATTACCTAAATTCAAAAGCTTTTCACCCCAAAATGAAAATGCCTATAAATTGAGTTAAAAATCCACGTTCTCTCTGCCTCCCCCATTTCTTTTGCCAGCCTTCAGCCGTTCATTAATTAGCCACGGGTTATTTTCTAGCTTTATGACTTTCAGAGTAGTTTTTAAATTTTTCTGTCCCCTAATGGGATTGAATTTCTTTTGGCAGAATCTTTGCAAAGAAGGAGAAGGGAGGGCAGAAGGGCAGCAAAGGAGTAAGTGCATATAAACCTCTCCAATTCTTGAAATGTGTAAGGAATACACATCTGCTTCATCTTCAAGATCTATGACATCCATCTGTTTTAAAACAATCTGGAAGCTGGAAGATCTTCTGATGAAAGTGGGATTTTCATGATTTTCATTTGTTTTTCATCCTCTTGCAGTGGGTACAATGTTTCCTATGGTTATAACCTGCAGTAAAGATGATGAGAAAGTTGTTTTTTCCTTAGGACTGATACTTCCCCATACTGTCTGTGGCTCAGGGTGGGGAGGGTACCCAGAGCTTCCCCAGCCAGACGCTCAGCAGGGCAAGGAAGACTTGACCTTTCCCTGGTAGTGGGAGCTTCACGAACCTTTCTCTGTGCTGGGGCTGCTGCCAAATGGCCACACTCATAATTTATGAGCTAGTTTGCCCACAGTAAGTTCCTTGCTTGGTTCTGCTCTGCTGTTACAATGTGAACACAGGGAATGCCTCATCGGCAAAAACAGAACGAGTCTGGAGGAGCCGAGAAAGGTTTGTATGCTTGGGACTTCAAAGTATGGGAGAGTTTTGATTTTGTACTGCACATGTGGAAGACTTAAGTGTAACATAGTAAGTTCTTTGAGCACTGCCTGGTAATGTTACTCTAAATAACCTGCAATCCGACTGGCTGGAAGGGAAAGTTATTCTTTTCAGGTGCACGCCCGTATAAAAAACCTCTGGAGCGTGCATCCACCCACTCGAAACTTCCCATGCCCTCTGCCACATCAGGTACCCACACGGCTGCCCAGCTAACCTCATCTGACATGCCTTTGTGTTCTCTGCTAACTAACAACAGAAATACCTTTGTCTGAATTCCTGTATTTCAGGTCTGCACTGTGAGCCAACAGAATCCAGCTTTCTGTTTTGTGCGGAGTGACAGTCATTGCTGGCTTGTGGTATTTGGGTGGGCTTGCCTTGTAGATTTAAATATCACATAGATTTTCTATAGTGATGTTCCTCGTGTTGACATTTGCTTTATTTCCTAGCATTTATATTGTTGGTGGTATTTTTTAAAATTTAGTGCATGATAACATGAGAAAATTGCATGAGCTCTAAGAAACAGATGTTAATGTAGGATTAAGCCCAATCTTGCAAAGAACAGACTGCAATTGCATTTTCCGTGTGAGAAATGAAATTGGCTTTTGCCCAAGTATTTCAGACTAACCCAGACTACACCGAGCAACTCTGTGCTGAGATGAAACACATTTCAACAGAGTCGTATTTACAGCTGAAGAACCAGTGACACAGCACTGCTCACTAACCTACTTTTTTTTGGCCATGTAGCTGGATATTAAAAGCTCTTTCTGAGGAATCAATTTCAGCAGTTTAAGAGGCACAAAGTTTATTCTTACAGGGGATAAACTGTTACCCTAAGGTTTATCATCATATTACGATTTGCCCCTGTTTAATTACCTTGTAAACTTTATGTGATATTGTCAAATGTGAATTATTCTTTCTGCCTTAGGTTCTGAAGAAAACAAATGTGATTTTCTAAGTTTTGCTTACAACGGCTTAAGACTATTAATGAAGTCAACACTGGTTTAAAAACTCTGAAAGAATTTAGATAATTATTTCCCAACAAGACTAATTTGAAAAAAAACCTGGCTGCTAACATTCAGAAAGAGCCGATATTTTCTAAGGGAACAGATTTTGCTTGCAACATTATCAAACCAAAATGCTTTTAGAGATATATGATTTTCAGTAAAATATGGATTAGAAAAATGTCAAAACAGTGAGAAATGTTGTTTTTGTAATTCTAGGAGCACAGCAGCAACTTGAACATATTACACATAGAGAATGCAATAATGCAAACATCACCTATTTGCAAACAGCTTCTCAATATTCACTTGTGCCTGTAGTCTTCAGGAACTGTTTGTCGTTTAAAATGATAAATAAAGCTGTGCATCATTAAGGCCATGATGCTAAAATATTTGAATTCTTGAATTTATAAGACTAAAACTGTCCTGTAGTTTGCAGCTAAAAAAAGCCTTACTTTTAACTCCTATGAAATATATAATTAAATAATTATGGCAGTAGAATGAATGTGCATATATATACATGTATATATATATACACACACTTATAAACCCTTTTCTGTTTAGCAAAAGCTACACCTCTACAAGACATTATTATAGCATCCAGAAGCTCCAGCCAAAAACCAGAGCCCAGTGTGGCAGGTGACATACACACACACAGAGTGTGTAGTGTTTATCCCCCCAGATCACCACCTAAGAGCTCGGGCAACTTACGGACTTAAGGACCACGCCAGCAGCAGGGTAACCACTGGTGTGGATTTTAGGCCTCCTGATCATTTGAAGGGATTTAGTAAAACCAGCAAAGTTTCCTTATAAATATTTAAGCAGACTCCCATTTTAGGGGAACTCAAAGGAGAAAGTGAGGGAAAGTGTAACAATTGTTAATTAGAAAATGTAACATAACGTTTCTATTTGAGTTAGAGCTCAGTCTGAATGAGTGATTATAGGGTATACATATATATCAGGATCAAAGATACAATTTTGTTTGCTGCAGGTACTTAATAGATGATCAACAAATTTGTATTTATTAAGCATGTTTCCAAGCTATTTTCTGGAATTCACTGCCACCCACACCAACTGAAATTTTGGCCTGTTGTAGTAAGAACTTGTTTAAGGAAAAAAATACAGGGGAATCACTTTCCACCCAAACTGACAAATTAACAGTTTACTCATTAAACAAGCCTTCTGGTTTTAGACAGAGTACTGGACAAGGTAAAGTTTTCTCCTGCTTTTTAGTTTCAGGATTGGCTTTTTCACTTAAATAGCACAAATTAAGCTACAAGAGCCCTACAAAAAACCTTACCAAAACAAATACTCACCCCAAAACCCCCAAATATGAGAATGTAGTGCTCTGCATGTTTCAACATAAAATGTTCAGAAGATTGTGTCTTCAACCAAATGTTTTCTGGCTGTAGCCAGCACTTCTATGCTGATGGCTACATCAGAAGAAAAGATTCTTCTCTTTTCGTTATGTAC
This sequence comes from Callaeas wilsoni, assembly GCA_013398955.1. Classification (NCBI taxonomy): domain Eukaryota; kingdom Metazoa; phylum Chordata; class Aves; order Passeriformes; family Callaeidae; genus Callaeas; species Callaeas wilsoni. Next base: position 53,659 of record VWPU01014942.1, read on the forward strand.
CTTCCCAATTGTACAAGTCTGAAAATATTTTTCACAGAAATTTCCTAAAACATTAAAACACGACCAGATTTTATTCTAGCTTAAGGCGTGAAAAGGAGACATTGCTCAAATCCAGAAGCCTACTTTTGATTAAACAAAAAATCATTGCTTTTGGAAGGAGGCACACTGTCACACGTGGAATGTGAACACGGATGCACTCACTCATGCCAGGGAATGCAGTAACTGCACCATTAACTTCAGTCTCTTACCTACCATTATCGTACCTAAATCACACACAGTAGGGGGAAGCCAGATCTTGTTACTAGCCAGATGGAGGCCCTCTGAAGAAAAAAAGAGTGTGCAGAAATTGATTTAAAGCACTTTAAAGTACTCTTTTCTGTTACAGTACAAAATCAATGCCAAGACACAGCAAATGCAGTGTCAGAGGAATTAGAACAGAAATCCTTTCCTTGTGAATAAACACAGCAGCAACAAGGAATATATCAGGTATCAGCAGAACTGCAATGGTGTCAATATCATGTGCAAATTAAATCACTCACATAAGTCACCAGTCACACTGCTTCTTAAAAAACTATCTGCAGGCATTGCTAAACATCTTGGCCACTGCCAAAGATTTACCCCTTCCAGTCACGGTATCTAAAACAACCTCCTGCAGTATGATGCAATCCAAGCAAATGATAGGACACTTTGTCTGCAGTGCCTGTGGCTGGAGAGAGCAAATATGCAGTCTCAAGAATGAGCAGAATGGATAAATGTTTTTGTCATGGATAAACACATAGCTCACTCCAGCCATCATGTTATGTGGGAAAGGTGAACTTGTACAGCCTCTGGCCAGAGCAAGTTGTGAACCTTTTGCTCTTTACATATACATGTGTCTGTGTATGCATCTATATCTATCTGTCTGTACCTCCACACACTCACAGATATATGCATATACATAGGTGCTTCACTGAAGAAAACTAGTCAAGCAAAAAATTTCACTGACCTATTTCTCCCCAAGCAAATCTACATCAGCTCCTGTTCCTGCTTTTATTCATGTCAGCTGGTATCAATCAGTTCCTTCTGAGGCTGGGTGCTGCCCTGTACACCGCGGATGCACAGTCACTCATAACAGAGGGTTATCCAAAAAGCCTTATGGATTCAATCTTCCCACTGCAATGATTTCCTGACTGCCATCTGCACACTCTGCAGTTCACTGCGTTTCAGTGTAACTGAGTTAGTCGTTCTGCAGGAAAAGACAGGGAAGAGAAGGCAACTCTTTGCAAGGAGACAAAATCAAGAGCACTGACTGCAGCAAATGAAACTGTTTTATCTCTGGAATCATAAGTCCCAAGTTTTTTGAAAATAGTAAATTACACAGATAAAAAGTCACAGATATTAAAAGACAGTTATCTTTCTCAGCTATTGCTTCCACTGATAAGAGTAGCTCAATTTTCAGACTGACTAGTGGTATCAATTCAGTGACATACTGCTAAGCTTCTGCATAAATGATAAAATAAACACAATAATAAAAATGATAAATGAGACAGAATAAAAATTCTGACAGCATTACTATATTCCCAGAAACTGTTCGTACCACCCAGTGGATTGGGGATGTCACATCTCATCCTGTCCCTTCCAGCCACCACTGAAATAAAACCCCCAAAAGGCCTCCAAACTACTCACTGTCTTTTTCCAGTCATATTCCATATGAAGAGAGTGCCTGCAAGATTTTATAATATTATTTTCCCCCTTCTGTTTCAGCTCTTTTGCCATGATCTCCACACAGCAGCCACCATTCCCCAACAAAATTCAAAGAACAATGGACTGCCAATCCGAGGAAGATGAAACCTCTGAAGAGCAGTATGACTCTGAAAACTGCACTTGCAGCTCCAAGCATGCAGAATCTGATGCAGGTTTAATCCAATTTAAATAGTGCAATTGCTATGGCATGCTAGCATATCATACTTTGATTTTTGTCAGTCTTCAAATAGTAGATATCATCATGTTACTTTTCCTTTGGTATCCAATTTCCCCCATTATTTCCCCTTATATTTGCATATATTATCAGATCAAATCTACAAAAATTACCCCCCTATCTCCATAATTAAGATATATATTTTAAAAGGTCTCTGGATTTTACTTAGATATCTAAGAATTATTTTTCAATTATAATCAGAGATATGGTTATATTATGCATTGATTGGGCTCGCACTGTTGAAGCTGTGGTATTACAAATTTCAACAGGCTAAACTGCTCCAACAGCTACCAAGGATTCCAGGCAGGCATCGATTAAAATCCCTGCAACCCAGAGCAAAATTTTCCTTTGCATTTCAGTCATTCAGAATAGTGTCCTTGTTTTCAGTGAGATCAGATGAACAGCTCAGCACAGATCTGAAAAACCTCACCCACGAGCCTCCTTGCTATGATGAGACACCCCAGGACAACTGTAGCACTGACGTGCTGAACTACATTGTGTATGTCAACATAAAAAGCGTCCTACAACCCTCCTTCTGTGGAAGGATGCTTAAAAAACAAGCACTAAGAAACAGTTAGGTTTTTTTCAATGCAGGATGTAAATTCTAAGTCCTTATGTGTAAAGAAGCTCACTGTTCTAGAGCTGCTGGCCTCACAAATGAAATCTACAGCACAAACACCAAAATACAAGCTGACTTGGTCCTGGAAGTCTTCTAACTGTTATTAGCAGAGTTTTATATTTGAATAGGTAGCTTTTCCTAAAAGGCTCATTTCTGTCTCTAAATTGCTCATGTAAATACCTAGAATGGCAGGAAATGACCACTGTTCCTTTCACTCCCTGGCTAGCCAGACTGACTGGTTTTGGACAGCAACTAGTCTTCACTGAAGGGGTGGAAAGGCATTGGAACAGGCTGCTCAGGGAAGTGGTGGAATCACCACCCACAAAAGTGTTCAGAAGATGCATAGATGTGGCATTTGGGGACATGTTTTAGTGATGAACATAGTAGTGCTGGGTTGGTTAATGGTTGGATTTGATGATCTTCGATATCTTTCCCAACCTTAACAATTCTATGATTCAAGACCAATGTCCTGAAAGCTCTTGTAGTCCACGTGCCCACATACTGTTTTTGTAAAATACATTTTACCCCTTAACAAGTTGCACATAAACCCATGAAATCCCAACCTTTCTCTCACAGGTTCACCAGTAACTCTTAAAATACTGCAGAACTGGGTTCCTAAAGCTTCACACTACTTTGACAAGGAGCACTACACGTACGTTGGCCACCAGATTGTCATTCAGGAGTCCATAGAACACTTTGGAGCTGTGGTATGGCCAGGGGTAAGTACACAAGACCACACACAGAAAGCTGACACGACACAAGAGCACATCAGGACAGCAGCACACAAATGTTAAGGAAGCCTTCTTAGATGACACTTCTGACAATGGAAGTTTCCCTATGCAGAATGAAGTCCTTCAGCACAAAGCTCTGCCTTAGGGTAATTTGCCAGTTCATGCTACAAGAACTACGGCACCAAAGCATTTGCACATTGGACGTAGGGATTGAAAAAAAATTCAGTAAGGGAACTCAGGAAGAAACTATCAGCTTCCTCCATGCTTCCAATCAGTCACTGCTGGGAAGTAAATAATCAGCAGTGCAAAAAGGAGGCTGAAAAAGAAAACTGTAAGAGATTAAATAAATAAAGGATGTTATAATGATTAAATATGCTTCTTTTAAAGAAAAGGCTGGAACAGCTTCATTACAGTATGGAAAATCATACTTGTAAGCAGTTCTTCAGTCTCTGCTTCTCCTACTCTTAAAAACAGTATTTTATGCAAACCAAGAAAACTGTCTTTGAGGGAAGAGAGGGTCAACTGATAAAGACATGAAAATTAGGATTTCAAAATTTTTCAGATCCACATTTATTTTAAAAGCTCACAAAAAAAAGGCAGACAATTTCAAAACAATAGAGAAGAAAGCATATGAGTGGGTGAAACAGTATCTTATTTTGAAACGTCAGATGATCAATTCGCACATTAATCAAGTGTCAGAATGCAGATGGTAAAACTCTCCAAGAAAATTGAGAGGTTGTACAAATTGGACCGGTGATTCATTAGCTGTCAGCTTTCCCAGAGCAGGTAGACAGTGTTGCATTATGAAAAGCACAAGAGTTAAAACAGTAACACAATTCTAAAGAAGAGAAGCAAAAGGGGGAAGACAGTTTCTTTGGCATCAGTTTATGCTGTTAATAAACAGCCCATTTCTATTCTACTAACTGACAAAATCTTTACAAAGGCTTGATAATATTTCCATACAGTGCTGTTTTGTTTTTTCAAAGGTTATACTATTATATATACTGATTTGCTACTGATTTGCCTGAAGTTCTTGAAAATAATAAGTGTTGCATTTGTAAATAACCAATTTTTAATACTTTCTTTGCTAAAAAAATTGAAAAAATGAGTTTTTCCAAAAATCTCTGCTGAAGCCTAAATTTACTTTATGATAGTGATAGTATAGCATAACATTTATGATAATGAACCAGAACATTACTTTTTACATATTGTTAAACCTTGCTGTTCTGAGTGTATGGTTCGCATCTTAACACTGCCTATCCTTGTGGGCCCCTTCCAGCTCAGCTTATTCTGTGGTTCTGTCTTGAGCGGTCAAAGGTCTCATGTAGAAGTGTATAGTAAATCCGTATCACATAAAACTAAAAATAAACTGCTTTAATTTAGTATAAAAAAAAAAAAGATACAATTCTTCCCATCTTACATTTTTGTTACACCCTTCAGTGTTTCTCGTTATACTAAAAAAAACCAACACCCTTGTATAAAAACATCTAATGAATTTTTGTGCAACTTAGCTGTTACCCTCTTATGGATATGTGTTAACCGTTTTAGGCACTGGCTTTATCTCAATATCTGGAATCAAATCAAGAACAATTCAACCTCAAAGACAAAAAAGTTTTGGAAATTGGTGCTGGAACAGGCTTGCTTTCCATTGTGGCCTGCATCTTAGGTTGGTAAATTTGTCTTTCCTTTCGGATTTCTAGTGAAAGATGATGTAGTTCTGCCATTGTCACTTTAAGGCAATGAAACAACAGTTGAAGTAAACTTTGTCACTTTATCTTTTTTAATGAAAATTATTGTATAATAATTTTTTGTTAACTAACTAACTACCCTAGTTATTGGGGAGGGGGAGGCTGGACCAGTTATGTAGATAAAGCTTTATACATGTTCAGCTACATACCTACGAATTTTGCCCTGTCTCAAGTGAAAGGATGAGGGGAAATAGCCTTAAGGTGTGCCAGGGGAGTTGAGATTTGATATTAGAAAAATGTTTTGTTACAGAGTCAGTGTCTTTGGAAGTATCCAAGAGGTGTCTGCATGTGGGACTTGGGGATATGGTTTAGGGGCAATTGTGGTAGTGCTGAGTTCATGGTTGGACAGATGATCTTGAAGTCTCTTCCAACCTTAATGATTCTGTGAATTGAAACATACTCCTGTTTTCTTTAGGAGCTCATGTTACGGCTACTGATTTGCCTGAAGTTCTTGAAAATCTCTCATATAATATTTCAAGAAATACACAGAACTTGAATACGCACAAACCTGAAGTGAGAAAACTGGTATGGGGAGAAGGCCTCAATGAAGACTTTCCTGTATCAACTTACCATTATGATTTCATACTGGCAACTGATGTTGTGTACCATCATACAGCTCTGGACCCCCTGCTAGCAACAATGGTGTACTTTTGTAAGCCAGGAACAGTTTTACTATGGGCAAATAAATTCAGATTCAGTACAGACTATGAATTTTTGGAAAAAGTTTGCAATATATTTAACACAACCATTCTAGCAGAATTTCCAGAATCGAATGTCAAGCTGCTTAAAGCCACAGTAAGAGAGAATTAAAGAGCAAATGATTACTGATCTTGATTTAGTGGCAGCACCTCACAGTTTGGAATGCTTTCCAGGATTATGTTGCACCTTCTGTGCATTTATGGTTGTAATGCTGCAGTTGCATCTAAGTTTTGCACTGCAAATATGAAAAAACCAGCAAGGCAATAGATAGAGCAGTTTGTCTCTGGTTAATACATATGACCTGTTCAAACTGACCAACTCCCCTCCACTGAAGGAATAATGTTAGTAAGAAGGCTTTAACAAAAAGCATTGATCTTCTGGGCTGCACTGAACCTCTGCTGTTTGTAAGCTGCTTTCTTTCAGCAAGTTTTATTTATGTACTCATCCAGAAACCACTACGACTTTTAGCTTCAGTATTTTTATTCATTATAAAAATCTTTTAAAGTATCAGAGTGAACATGGTGGTTTTTTGATCTTCAACTTTGCACATTTATTCTGCTGTGTTTTATATTTTTAACATTAATAAACATCTATGTATAGCTTTACAATATCTGATCAAGGTGTAACTGTCTGGCACTTTTATACATGTATCAGCCTGTCCTGATACTCAGCTTCACCAGGATTTATGAGTTTGCCTGAAATCACTTCAAAATGAAGATTTACAAGAGTACCTATGCATCCGCCATTCCGAGAAACATTCTAACAGTTTGAGAGGTTGAATTTTTCTTAAAAACATTAAATGTAAACTCTTGCAAACAATACAGGTGTCCATTATTTTCATCTAATAAGTAAGATTTTAGCTACTCTTGAAGTAGCTTTAAGGCCTTCATACAATTGAAATTAAGATCAAACATGTTAAAATTCAGTGTACCGTAAAAAATACAGAACTTTTACAGGTTTGCAGTTAAAAGGAACAATTCAGAATGTAACATGCATGCAGTAATTCTTTCCAAACTAATTCCAAATCCTGGATGTTGGCAGTTCTGGCACATCCATTGCCAGCAATGGGATGCACAATAAGGAAACTCGCTGATGACAGGAGTTCGGTTAACAGGTATTAAGCCATACCCAAGTGCCCTTACTGATAAATACACACAATTTAATAATCAGCATTCAGTAATGAAAACATGCGTTCGAATAAAAAGCCAAACTTCTCTTTTCCTATCCTGTCCCATATAAAATCATTTTCATTTTACAACTGTTGATTCTCTAGAATACACAATAATCAGGTGGATACATGACAGGAAGCCAATTTGCAGTGAAAGTTGCACAATGAGTCCATCCAAGCAACTTCATTAGCTGAAGAAAAAAAGCACACATGAAAAAAATGAGTCTTATGCTTTTTAACATCTAAATCTAACCAAACACTGCACTGATATCAATATTTTACTAAAAATGTCTATTATCAGAAAGACAATAGACTGGAGATCTAGTGAGCTTTGAATTCCCTAGTCCTGAAAGGGGGACCCCTCCTCCCCATTCTATATGATCCACATTCTTTCAATGTAATGCACAAGAACTTAATCTTAGGAATTCCCATTAATTCTCCATTAAATTCTACTAGTAGTAATTATGATTAATAATAGTAAAAAAAAAACCAATAGTCAAACAGCAACATAAGGTGATTTTTATGCAGATATCCTTGACTAAGTTGTCTCTACTTCCTTTATGCCCCAAAGTAAGTTCCAAAAAGTAAATCTGCTGAAAAAGACACTCACAAATGAGTTATTCTAGAAGGGGGGGGGGGGGGGGGGGGGGGAGGAGAAAATCACTATTTAAAATGAAGGCCAAGTTACAAAACCTGGATAAAGTTAAAATGTTACATTTAGTGCTTTCTAAAATGAGAAGAGCACAAAAAATTCCAGAAGACTTATCTCTTACTTCTGAAAGCTTACGCAGCATGAACATAGCCCCATTAGTTGACCGAACACTCCTTACCTGAATGCAGTTTTTTAAGTTGTCCTTTGTTGGCTTTTCTTCTGCAAGTTTTGTGGCAAACTTGAGACCTCTTCCATACGTTTTATTTACCAATGCATGTTTATAGGCAAAAGTCAAAACCTACAATGCAAATTAAAAAAAAAACAAAACAAAGTAGGTATTTTAATATCTTACAAGGCTTAACAAGTAATATCAAATTCTGTTCAGGTAGCAGAAGTGATTCAAAGTAAAACATCTACACGAGATAGCAAAGATATACTCTTTGCAGTGTAACAGATGATTCACAGTAGTAATTATAAACATGAACTTCCTAGAGACTATTTCTGACTTCACAAACATATTTGACTTCAGAACTTATGCAACATCGATGTCACTATTTTAATTTTTTTTCACATTTCTAGCTTCTTTGGATTTTCATTCTCTACAGGCAACTATATGGCATATTAAAAGATAATTAAAGAATCACCAACCAGGTAGGTATATTTTTGACCCAGAGAAGCAAAACCCAAATTGAGAATTTTAATTGCTAGGTAGTCACAAACTAACTGCAGAAACAAGTATGAACATACACAGTGAATGATATATACAGACAAAGACAGAGAAATGTACATAATTATAAACAAGCAATGAAGACAGGTAAGCATGAAGACAAGCCTCAGGTTTTAAGTTGGCTCCTCACTACTGGTAATTTTTTTAAGAAGAGATCATAAAAAAGCTCCTTCTTGATAACACTCTTTCTAAAAAGCCAGCTTACAGTCCTTACCAATGCAGTAGTTCACATGAGGAAATGAATGTGTCTGCCTAAGACCTAATGTAAAATGAATCAGGTTCTTAACACTCGAACACTGACAGCGTTCAGGGTGTTGCAAACCATTTCACCAGTTGCAGCACTAAGAATTAGAGCAATCAAGACACTTTCATATATTCACTTTGAAACACTCATAGTAGACAAGATACCTTTTATTTTTTACTGAAGTGACATAGCAGTAAAGTTGGTGAATATGGTGATGTGTCTGTTGTTGGCAGTATTTACAAAATCTTTTATTAAAGCTTGGTATTCATTTCCCCTCATTCGTTACAACATTTTTCCTTTGCTCTGACTCCACAATAAAGATTGAAGAATTCCCACTTAAAATATCCCATTAAGAAAAGCTAACAAAAAACCTTCAATGATGTTCAGAAATATGTTTTGCATTACAGAAAAAAATTAAATATTTCTCAAGAATATAAACATTAAGGAACCAGAGATCTGAATCTTGCAAGCAGTGAAGAACCTGTCTAGTTATAGCAGCCTGACCACTTCCATTTAATGTTAATCACATGCACAAGTCTTTGCAGGATCAATAAATAGTTAAAAGATAAAAAAGAAATAAACTTAATTATCAAGCAAGTCAAGGTGTAATTTTGAAGCTCCAAGATACTATGCCAAGTACTCAAGAGTTGCTCGTTCTTCTTCTGTCTTCAAATACTTATTTTGCTGTGTTGAAATATTCACTTTAGCTGTTGTAGCTTACAACACACACATATATGCAACAATGAGCATACAGCACCATTCACATATACGATTTTCCAAATATTGCTATTGGAAAAATACTCTGCATGCTGCATTCTCAATCCAATTATTTTGGATATTTTCCTAAAGCAAAACACATTAGCAAACATTTCTGATTAACTGCTCAGTGGATCCATTAGCAGACTTAGTTGGCTAAACTAAACTTAAAAAAAAATTCCCTTCTGTAAAAGATGATAGAACCACAAAACAAACAAAAAAAACCCCAACTAAACAAAAAAAACCTCAAACAAAAAAAAAAATCAAATGAAAAATGCATTGGAGCTCTCAGCAAATATAACAGATCGGAGGCTAACCAGAAATAATGTCACTGCTCTATGAAGAAAGCTCTTACCTGACCCTGTAAGTTTTGAATGGTTATTGAACATCAGTGATAAAGGCAGGAGGAAAGCCACTTGACAGCATTTCTTTCGTAACAGGGCTTCCTAGAGTTTTTGTGGCAAGAAAACAAAGCATTTTACGAAATACCCTTGCTCCGGCCAAATAAAAGGTTGGGTATTTCTAAATGAGAATAAGGTTCTCTGCTGAACCAAAAGGCTGAAAACAATGCTCCAAGAGCTCTTGACATAAGACAATTTCTGTCTTAGTGTTTGGAAAAAAACCCCCAGTCAACTGTATACAAGTTAGCAAAACTACTAAAAATTCATTAGCACTTTAGAAGTTACAAACAATGCATGAGTTGCTTTAAAATCAGAATTTGTTTACAAACAAAAGATGTTAGATAAGAAATACTACTTTACAACTTGTACACATATTGGCCAAATTAAGCCTTATAGATAAATTCTGCAAGCTTTATAAGATCACAGAAGTAAAAGTTATGATTCCTTGATAGGTGTAAGGAAAATGTAAACTGGATGCTATTAAGATACAACAGATAAAACAGCTGCTATCTGAATGTACAAAACCATCAAATAAACCTATTTGTAGTATCTCAAACCAAATTGTTAGATGAAAGAATAGTAATGACTTCAAAGTATTTGATACTATTTCATAATAATATAATGAAATAATAAAATACATAATAAATATAATGAAGGCCAGCTTTTGCGTAACAAGCAATATGGCCCAGAAACTGTACAAAGAGCAATGAAAGGATACTGAGAAAAGGCAATGCGTACTTCTAGGATACTGGGGGGAGAAACCACTGTTAGATACTTAATTCCCCAAGCTAATGGCCTGGAATACTATGCGTGCTAGGAGCCAGATCCATGAAAGTGTTAGGACAATCACCTCCTAACTAGCTGCCTAACTTGCCATTAGCTATAAAGATGCTTATTTAGGACAGTAAAATGCTGAAATGATCTCTCCCAAGACATTTGTGGGGCTGAAGTATTTAAAAGCCAGAAAACACTCTCAAAAAAACTGTGTTTGAATCCAGCAATACTAGAACACCTAATGAAACTTTTCTAGTATCCTAATGCTGTTACCTATGGACATAGATTTGTATAATCAATTAATTCACCATTTAAAAACTTGATTAAAATATACCTACATTTACAAAGAGTTAAAATACTAGGTTAAATAATATAATCTGTCCAGCTATTTGTAAGAACACTGAAGTTGTAATGTTTACAATTCCCAACAAATGAGCTTTTTCAGGTTCATATACATCTACGGTAATAAACTAGGCTTTCTTAGCTACATTTGTTCATTTTTCTCTGCTCTACTAACTGCCCTACTACAAATAAAAACTACATTAATATACAAAAAATGTACTAATTTCCAAGAGAGGGAAGGGAGTTAAGGGAATCAAATATCCAGCAACAAATTTTTGGCAGTGACTGAATAAAATTAGCTGGAAGAGACAGCTGCATCTGACAATGCAAACAGTATCAGGAAAAACAATCCAGGCTAAAGATGTTTAAAAAATAAGATAGAAAGGTATGAGCCTTTTACTTGTTTTTAAACATATTTTTAAACATGTTTATGACTTTTTGCTTTTTCCCTACGGCTAATAATGGTTGAGAGGCATTAAATTCTACAGATTGGTCATTCCCAATAACACACATCATCCTACTACTCTTCTGTAGCAGTTGTGTTTAAAACTGAGGATTTTGGCCTACAAAATTTAAAGCCATGTTCTAGGAAAAAGAACTAAAGTGCTATCATAAACATGTTAGCATAATCAATCAAATACTTGCTGCATAAAGCTGTCTTAACTGGAGTTTATTTGAAATGTTTTTGTGTACACAGGGGACATAGATATTTTCTTTCATGTTTTGTTTAAAATGTACCTTCAGACAATAGCTGAAAGTGTGAACAAATGCACTTACTATCAAAAGTAAAGTTACTTCCCTACATAGTTGCTATGATATGGCGACAAGCAGGTTAATTCAATGGCCAACAGACAACTCAAAGGAACTAACAAATGCCCTGTGGTGCCCAGGTGCTACAACGGCAGAGGAGAGATGAAACAAGGGTTTATTTACTAGAAGGCGAGCAGAAACGCACAGGAAAGTGACTATGCTCCTGATTCCTCTTTAAAACCTAAAAGAAAATATGGTCTCTCTTAATTTCCAAAAATTTACTTAGCCTTTTAATTATGACAGCTGCACGAACTTTGATTTATAGGAAGCTTAGAACTAAACACACTTAGAGCAACCTTCTATCTAAAGTAATTTATATATATCTATGATTGAATGATCAGTGCAGTATTTAAATGCCAATTTCAACCCCTTCTCAACCAGATGTTCCATCTTTCGAGTGCCAGTATTACACAGCCATGTCTACAGAAAAGAGCTCCACATTTTCATTTCCAAAACACTGCTTTAGAATAAGCTGGCTGTCTCTTGACAACTGTCCTTTGAAGGACATTCACACAAGGTCTATCCCCTATCTGACTTGACTGCTCCACTTTCAGACCTCTTATTTCTGTGCTGGTTTAGGATGGGCTAATTAATTTTCTTCACAGTAGCTGGTATGGGGCTGTGTTTTTGATTTGTGCTGCAAACAGTGCTGATAATTCCGAAATGTTTTAGCTGTTGCTGAGCAGTGCTTGCAGAGTCCAGACCTTTTCTACCTCCCATCCCACTCCACTGGTGAGAAGGCTGGGGGTGCAGAAGGAGTTGGAAGCAGATACAGGCAGGACAGCTGACCCCAACTGACCAAAGGGATATCCCACACCGTATGACACCATACTCAGCACATGAAGCCGGGTAAGAAGGAGAAAGGGGGGAGGTTTGGAGTGATGGTGTTTGTCTTCCCAAGTCATGGTTGCATATGATGGTGCCTCACTTTCCTGGAGATGACTGAACACCTGTCAGCCCATGGGAAGTGGTGAATGAATTCCTTTTGTTTTACCTACTGAACTGTTGTTTTTGCACTCTGCAAGTAGATCTGTAGGTGTCATGACAGTCATTCAGTTTAGATTTCAATTTGAGTAATAAAACTCAAAAAAAGTGGGAAAAAGAAGACAAACATACTACATAAACAGGATGGAAGTAATTTCCATATGAAATGCTAGAAGAATCTAGAAAAGTTTTGTTGGTCTTTTAGTACCAATTTAAAAATACAGAAGAATCAATTTTCAGAACAAAACCTGAATATGCACTTTGACAAATCCATGGTTAAGACAGTCAAAGAGAGAGGTTCAATTCCTAATCCATAGAACTCAAATCAGAGTTACTTAATTCCAGGCCCAGAGCACACAGCTCAACAATGCTATCTGTCTTAAAATAAGAGCCAAAGAGTGAAACTCCCAACAAATTGTCTATATTGGCATTCTTCCACTGAAATTATTCCCATCAGCTTTAAAAAATAAAAAACAGGAGACAGAAGTAAACCAGGGGTTCTATACCGGAACAGTGTATTGCATTTACAAACAGACAGCAAGAAAATCATGTGCCAAACAATATGATTGAAGCACAAAATCTACTACCACATGATATTATAATCAGTTAATGATTAGAAGAGATACGCTGAAAAGATGTATGTGTACAAGGACATATACATTAAAGTGAGGAGGGTAAGCACCACCAACCTTCTTGACCAAACCTCCACCTAAAGCACAAGTTCTTACAGGAAGTTTATCTGCTGTCAAGGAAGTTAAACGTTTTGTTTTGTTTTCCTCTCTCTTAAAAGTTTTTCTTTTGTAACTATCTGAAGTGCTTTGGTAATTTTACATAATTATCAACAAATACCCTGCTCACTCCATCTTCCACTAAAACACAGCCATATGTGACAGTTAAGTTCAGAAACTAATTAACATCAATAGCTCAAGGGTCAAAAACACAAAGTCATAACCTCTCTAAATTAAAAGCTACATAAATAATTGCCTACAATGGATTTTTTTCCCTTCTGGAATTGCTGTCTTGAATGAAGGTAAAAAAAAAAATCAGCTCTCAGGACCAAGAACTCAAATGTCAGGGAAGTCTGTGCTACTAAATATGTAAGTGTAATCATTTCCAAAGGTTTCTTCCTTTACCTCTACAGACATTACTGACAGCAAAACACAAAACTTCTCTTGTCCATAGTGTGGAAGAGGCTACAGCATGCAGGACTGAACAGGGTAGGGATGCTGCACACTTCTGTGTGTACAGCTACAACAGCGCAGAGGTTAATCAAAAATATTCCCTGGAAAGTACAGAAAGAAGCAATTCAATAAAGGAAGCAGCTTTTTTGTGGAAATCTGGTACTTACACCCTTCCCTTAACCTCTACATTCACTTGCACAGGGATGGGCTTACCATGCGTTTGACAGGTTTGGCAAAATCTTTGTGGAAAAAGGTCATAAAGGAAGCACAACACACGGGGACATCATGGAAAAGTAGAAGGGAGGAATGTACAAGGCTGTGCACACGAAGGCCGTGCGTAATTCCAGAAGAAACCATCAGAAAACCCAACATGCAAATGAAAGAAAATCTGCTCTGGTCTCTTACCTTGCTGTCAAAAAGATCAGTCCATTTTGTTGTTTCCCAGAATGTCTCTGTCAAAGCTTCTGAGCAGCTCTCATGATCCTCATCCTTGCCTTCTGCATCACTGGAAGCAGCCCCTTCTTGGGTCTGCAAATGAAGAAGTTGGTCAGCCAGCGCACTTCCCTTTCGACAAAGTGCATCCACTAAAGTACTCTTCTGTTTTTCCATTTCACTAGGGAAAAGAAAACCAGCATGGAAAGTATTTAGAATCTTTTGCAGATACCTTCTTAAGAACAGAAACAGTGCTAATTCAGTTTAAGCTAAAAAGTTCACAGTAGTTAGTACACACAAAATGAAAATAAGGACAAAGCTAATTTTTAAAGCAAGGCTATTTATTATCAGTTAAACTAATCATAAGAGATTACCTAAATACACTGCATTAAAGATACTTAATCATTCTTCTAAGTATGAAATGCCTTAGATGACTTAAGGCAAGAGCAACTCAGGATTCTAAAAGTAAGCCAGCACCTAGAAATACAGCTTTATAGTTCCTGGCATTATAAACAGAGAGTCAAATCCACCACTAACATAAGCAGATACAATTCTGCTGACTTCAAAGGAATTGCATCCATTTAAAGCACCATTGAATTTGGTGTGCAATTTCAGATGTTATATTCAAACCACGTGACCTAATGGATCGACTTACCAAAAAATGTTTAGAATTAAGTTTATTATGTCGAGGCTTTGCTTTTATATCAGCAATTCTAGAATTACAAACAAATCTGAATTCAGGACAGCTAGAACAGACAGACTAGCTCTGCAACTGAAATCTGATATTTTATAGAAAATCAACAAAGATGCATCTCCCATTTTAAGGGCCTAATATTCAGATCTGCTGTTCTGTTACTAAAATGGCACCATGCTACACACAGCAAAATCCACCACTTATTCTCCAGACTAAGGTGTCACCTTCAAAATACTATCTTCCTAAGGATATATATACTGATAGTACAGAGGAACAATCTAAAACTAAAGAAAAACAATGGGTCTCAAAAATATTCTGAAGCATGGTCATCACGCTTTTCACAAATGAAATCTTTTGCAAGCAGTTACTTCTTAGGCTGATGTAAATTTTGTCTTCAAATATAGATCTGAAAGATTGCAAAATATAAAGAAAAGGCAGGTAGCATTCAAAACAGATACTTCTGCTGATACTCCAGTGGTCCCTCAGATCTTAGATACAACAACTTAATATCCCATTTTTCTGATACATTTAAATCCTGACAGCACCCTTGTTTATTTTATTGAATAAATAAAAAATTGGAAGTTTCAGTGTCCCTGCATTCTGGATAATAAGAGAACACAACAATTGTGTAGTCATATTTTAAATTGCCTGTGCCACAAAAAAATAATACAAGTTATCAAGAAAAGTTACAGTCATTCCATTTCTTACATGCAGAGACAAAGTACATAGACCACAGAAATAGGATGCAGGAAAATTATTTACTGGGTAGGTACTTTTTTATAGTAGCTGCATCAGGCCTGGGATCAGTCTTCATGGCAAAATACACTGCTAATGCTGTTTGATCAATATGAGAGATTACTGTATTTGCAGCTTCAATGATTTCATCAAGTCTTTTCATTCGTTCCTAAAAGAAGAATATAAAAAGATGTTCAGCACCATGAAATCACACTACTTCATTGTTGGTTCCACTACTGTTAGGGTGATTGCAAAGCTATGCAGAAATAACATTTGATAATTCAACATGCTCTTTTATCCACTTCGCTCAAATTTTGTTTAAAAAACCCTGTAAAGTCTTCAAGATTTCCTGCATACTCAGTCCATTTCACTGAAAACACTGTGAAATACGAGGTTGCTATATGGAAAATGCAGAGTTTACAGAAAGAAAATCACCTTTCAGTACAAATCAGTACTCTTAGATAATGTAGCAGTTATTCAATTCAGAAATAAATATAAAATCAGAACCAAATAAAAAGAAAAATATTCAAGCTAGTGGCATATGCACAAAGGTGTTTGTCTTCAAGATAAAGAAAATGCACATGCAAACTCTTCTGTTCATCGTTCCCATTTCTGAGGACAATGATGGAAGCTGGATTTAGCTGTGTCACTTTAACGGGTTACTGTCCTCAGTTGTCTAGAGTCATGCTGCTAGGAGAAATTACCAGTCCAGAAGCGGAACAGAATGAGATATGTGTTTGTCTCAGTAGCCACCATTCAGAATAAAACTGTCGTAGACTAAATAAGTAAGAAAACCTAAAATGTGTTTAACTGAACAAGGCATAACTTGATGAGCAAACACACTCTGGTTAGGCATACTTTCTTGTATTCTGCTGTAGGATTAAGTAAATCACAGTCAAGGGAGGCACCTGTCACTAATTAGAAATTTCTGGTTTCTAATACTGAGTAAAGTCACTTCAAGTTCAAATGTACACAAAGAAAGAATTAGTTGTTTAGGCTACATGGATGTACTGAGACAAATCAAGTTTAAGAAGTGTTAAATAACCTTTTCAGAATCCAGCTGATGAAGTCTTGCAACATACAAAGGAAGATGATTAGGAAATGCTTCTTTCAACTCACTGTACATGTCAGCAGTATCCAGCCTAGAAGAGAGGAGGATATAGCATGAAAGTACAGATTCTGAGTATTTTTGTGAACTTCAGGCTGCTTCAAGTTTGTGTAGTAATGACAGCAGACATACTTGGTCATCCACTGTATTTTTAGGTCTCTTAAAGCTTCAGCAAATTCTTCTTTTGCATCTTTTTCTTTTTCCTGTTCTTTTTCTTTCTCTTTGCTGCCGTTTTTACTCTTTGATGGTGATGGTATCAGATGATAGTGAACAGTAAGGACATCCTGGAGGTGGGAAAAGAGACACATACTGAGAGAGATACAGTACACTTTTTTCTGATGTCAAATGAAAGCTAAATCATAGCCAGCAACTACTCTGAGCTACACAGACAGTGAGTAAGGGTTCTGAGAGCAAAGATATTAGACAGTAAAAATTCAGGAACTGCTTTAAGTTTTTATTCTAAGCAATGCAAGCATGTACATATTAAAATGGCACACTAGGTATAAGAAAAGAAAGCCTAAAATTTAGCCTAAAAATTGACATTTTTACATTCACATAATTTTACATAGTATTAGTTAGGGAATAAGGAAGGTGGTTTTCTGTTTGTTTGTTGATAAAAAAGCAAATAACTTGGTTAAAAGGATAAGGGAAAAAAGACAGAGATCCTATTCTACAAATCTGGCAATAAACAAATGAATAAAGATGGCTGAATTCTAAAAGATAATACCACAGTAGGATAAACATGAAACATGTCACAGGATATGTTTATTCCTCCCAAGATACTATTTCCTCCATGTGCATACTATGAAGCTGACGAATCCACAGTCAACTGATTTCCAGTCTGCTGCCACAGACTTCCCAGTTTCACCTGTATCTCTGTTCTAATTAAGTAGACACAACAGCAAGTTTTTTTTTTTTAAACCTTAAATGGTAGCATAGAAATATCCCTATAGTTTGAGTTCATGCTGTACTAGTCAATAGCCACCATGAGAAAATCAGTTACAGCTATTTAAAAGGAAAATCCTAACTCAGACCATGTCCTTGAAGTCCATTTCCTGACAATTTACATATAAGTTTGCAAATAAGGAAGCATTAGATTTCATTCATTGCTTCTAAAACATCGAGCTGCTGGGTGAAGCCATTTCATTCTTTTTGGTTTTAATGTTGCAATCTTTAAACAAGCCTCTCCCTAAACAGTGAGGGCACATGTCCCATTACTTTACATACAGGATACTTCACAGAGAAGATCATGTAAGTTTAAATCCTCTAGATATCACTACTCTGTTGCAACATGGTGCAAAATATTGAGCTGCATGCTCAATTACTGTGGCAATTTAATTATTCTTATCAATTATTCCAGAATGCATTTGTGGGAATATTTCCCATAAACCAGGTCAGGGTTGTGTAGTAAAATGAACCCTTGTGTACAAGATGGAGTTAAAGTTACTTAAATAGCAAGTAAAATGGTGACAGAAACTGCAATAATGGACCTCAACGCTACACTGCTGAAACATTCAAAAACCATGACACAGAAAATTTTTATTTGAACTTATAGTTCAAACAGACCAGCATCTTTCTGTGGGTTACTGAACACAATACTGGTAAAAGTGACTTCAATATTCCCTTAAAACAGTTTTTCCAGCTACTTAATATGTAATCACATTACATTTAAACACCTTTTTTTGAAAACTAGTTTAGATAACCAATCTGCATCAAAATGTAGCTTTCACAGGAGCTATCCTGCACACATGCATTGCAAGTATGAAGTGCATGACCAGTCAGTACACCTTAATGAGCCTCCACCAATATATAGGCCAGAGCATGACGAAACAGGTCATGGAAGTAAGTACACACAGGAAGATGCAGAGGTCAGGAACATGGTGTGGGGCTCACTAAGGTAATTAGAACAGTAGAAAGTAACAATACAGTTCACTAAAGCAAACCAAACACTGTAAGATGTCTGAGAAGCTAGTTCAGTACAAAAATCTTAATTTACAATGTTTTCTAAAAGATGTCCTCTATTGAGACTAGTATTCTCCTAAGAAAGAAACCTGCTTTTCTAAGACGTATTCTTCCAATAGTTGAGGATCTCCTTCTTGAACGTCCTTTTCCATTTCACTTAGCAACATATTTTTGGAGTTATATATCTAAATGGCCTCTGCATTCTCAAGCCTTGTCTGTATGAGAAGGCTCTACAACTCTGGTTTAAGTTTCAAACCAAACATAATTGGATTAACAAAATCTCACTTATGTTGATGAACACTTGCATTTTGAGAGACCAATCCTATGTTGCTAAACCATTAACAGTAAAATGTCATCTCCCTGTTCTCTCACACGGGTACTTTTGGTCTCATGAGGATCTGCAAGCCTTACAAGCTATGACCACTAAAAGGAAAACAATGAGCTTCAGACCCACGCACTCTCCTCTCAAAAGAGCTTACAGGGCAGACTTCTCCACAGACCTCAAGCTTACTTAAGGGATAAATAAAGTTTAGGTGCTTATCACATTTAACTATTACAAGGCCTTAAGATGGACTGAAGGCTTCTTTATTTATTTTATCTGCAAACACTAGGATCATTTATAACACTCGGCAACTCCCCAGATACCAGAAGATTTCAGAATAGCACTGTCATTGCCATTACAGAAACATTCATCATTAGAGACTAAGGAGAAGAAAGGCAGCTCTTCACAATTCAGCACTTCAATCTGTTTTCTTATTCAAATTTCTCTCTAACAGGAACAGAATTCCTAGAGTAATGTGTTGGATTTCATTTTATTTATAACTATAAAAAGATAGAGACCTATAGATAAAGACAGCAAGTGAGCGTATTATCCACTGAAAAAATTAATTTAAGGAAACGCTCAAATTTATCCTCTAAAAATATATGCAGTACTGGGAAACTGGGAAGCATACAGGATATGCACTTTGGTCAGTGTACTCTGTGGAGTCTTGTAAGCCTCACAGGGTTTACTTTTAACTGAACTACAAACTGATAAACAAGCACAGTGCCCAGAGTGCTTGTAAGTCTCACTGGGTTTACTTTTAACTGAACTACAAACTGCACACATAAACAAGCACAGTGGCCTCAAAACTGTCACCTCTTAAAAGAGCTTAATTAACAGTTAATTTGGCTTCAAGATTTCAATTTACATTTCTGTCTAGTGTTTTACCATCTAGTACTTTGTATGTAAAACACATATAAAACTACTGTTATTTGTACTTCAAAGTATTTGCAGCAAAACTAACCACAGGAAAAAAAGCTCCCTCTAGGAACACACCCTAGGTCTCATTTTCCATTTAATAAGAAATCTTCATATTAATGCCTATCTACACATATAGATGAAAATACATATGGAATTTGAATCTGTTTTAAGATGCATACAATTTGTGCAGTGTTGCTTATTTTTATGGCAACTCTCACTTAATGGAAAATTAATTAAGCTTTTTGAAGTCACCAGGCAGGTTTACACAAAATTGTTTCAGACACATACTTCACCCTATTTTTGAATGTCTCATGAGTCTTAATGCTCAAAGGAAGTCACCCTTTTACACTTGACTTCACAATGGTATTTATCAGTCTTCCACTAGTGCTTATCAATATCTGCATAATGCATTTCTTGCTTTAAATTGGAACAAAGCATAGCAGAATAGGGAAAAAGGTATAGAAACTTCCTATCCCTTGGTTAATTGTTACATACTATTGTTCAAAAACTGCATTACGTAAACCAACAAAAAAATATTCTTACAGACCAGAAAAAGTCATTGTTTTTCATTCTAACTATGTTCTGGACAAAGCTTGGAGACAAGGGGAAAAAGTAATCAGATTGTAACTGCATTACAAATTAAAACAAAGACACCTGTCTATTATGCGGAGAGAACCCCTTGACATTTTTGTACAGTTATAAAAGATTTAGCTATCTTTGGAAAACTAGGCTGCTATTTCCTGGCATAACCATGAATTGCTTCTATGCAAAACAGAGATGCAGTGAGGTGGATTGAAACCTGCTGAATGTCTGGGCCCAGAGGGTGATCAGTGACATGCCATTGGAGGTCAGTAACCAATTGTGCACCCTAGGGGTCAAGTCTGGATTGAACCCTGTTCGATGCCTTCATTAATTACCTGGACAATGGGGCAGAGGGAACCCTCAGCACATTTGCCAGTGACACCAAACAGGGAGGAGTGGCTGATATGCCAGGGAGTCTGCTGCCATCCAGAGGGACCTCAGAAGGCTGCAGAAATGGGCTCAACAGGAGCCTCGTGAAGTTCAACAAAGAGAAGTGCAAGAACTGGAAAGGAGTAAATCCAGGCACACTAAATGCTGAGGGCCATGCAGCAGGAAAGCAGCTTGGCATCCTGGTGGACACCAGGTTGAACATGAGCCAGCAGTGTGCCCTTGTGGCAAAAAGGGCTCCTAATCTTACAAGAGGGCCTGGACCTGTCTTTGAAAAATATGAAAAATCTACACATGTATTTTTGACTGACTGCATCCCAGAAGAAATATATAAGCAAGTTTTCTGTGCTGGAAAACATCTTAACTGCATGTAAACTTATGACAGGGCAGGGTAAATATCAAAAATTTTTAACTAGGAAGGCCTCTGAGTTGCATTCTCAGCAAAATGTGTTCATTAATGGAGCTCTTACAGAACAAAGCTCTGAAATATACTGTTGTTTTATTTCACAGAATATGCCGAGTTGGAAGGGACCCAAGGATCACTGAGCCCAGCTTCTGGCCCTGCACAGCACCATCCCCAAGAGTCACACCATGTGCCCAAGGGCATTGTCCAAATGCTTCTTGACCTCTGTCGGGCTGGTTCTGACCACTTCCCCAGGGAGCCTGTTCCAGTGCCCAACAACCCTCTGGGTGAAGAATCTTTTTCTAATATCCAACCTAAACCTCCCCCGACACGACTTCAGGCCATTTCAGGTCCTGTCACTGGTAACCACAGAGAAGAGACCAGTGCCTGTGGCTCCACTTTCCCTCGTGAGGAAATTGTAAACTGCAATGAGGTCTCCCCTCAGTCTTCTCTCCTCCAGGCTGAACAGACCAAGTGACCTCAGCCACTCTTCATATGGCTTCCCCTCTGGACCCTTCATAATCTTTGTTGGCCTCCTCTGGACAGTCTCTAATAGTTCAATGTCCTTCTGATATTGTGGCACCCAACACCGCACACAGGACTCAAGGCGAGGCCGCCCCAGCTCAGAGCAGAGCGGGACAATCCCCTCCCTTGCCCGGCTGGCGATGCTGTGCCCGATGCACCTCAGTACACGGGTGGCCCTCCTGGCTGCCAGGGCACTGCTGACTCATGTTCAACTTGTCACTGACCAGGCCCCCCAGGTCCCTTTCCACAGCACTGCTTTCCAGCATCTCCTTCCCCAGTCTCTCTGTACATCCAGGGTTGCCCCATCCCAGGTGCAGAATTCAGCACTTTCCCTTGTTGAACTTCATATGGTTGGTGATTGCCCAGCCCTCTGATTTGTCAAGGCCTCTCTGCAGGGCCCCCCTGCCTTCAAGGGAGACAACAGCTCCTCCCAATTTAGTACTGTCTGTGGACTTGCTCAGTATCCCTTCCAGTCCTGTGTCCAAGCCATTCAGAAGATGCTGAAGAGCACAGGGCTCAAGATGGAACCCTGCAGAAATCCACTAGTTTATTTGCTGCTACACTGATGAGTAATAGATGTAAGTAAGAAGGACAGTTTTTGTTTTGGCTTGGGTGGTTTTACTGCTCAGATCGGAACACGAATCTCTGTTCTAAAACCAAAGGAAAAAAAAAAACAACCAACCCCCCCCCCCCCAAAACCCTCAATCTCTGCAATCTGTTTAACAGGTTTTGTTATTCAAATTGTATTATTATTAGAGTTTAATTCCCTTGTTACAGATTCACTTAGTGAAGATGTTATACCTTATTTACCAGGAAGCCATGTATTCACATGAGATTTTAAATTATCTTTCTAAAAGTGATCTGCCTGATTTTCAGGTGTGAAAATAAAATCCAGCAACGTACACTAAAATCCTTCTTGGAAAGCCTAATCACATTCCCATGCAGTTATTACAAAAAGACTAGAGTAAGTTAGCAGGTTCGGCTTCCAGCTCACTATTCATAAAATAATGGAATACGACTGTAAACTATGTTTATTCGTGGTTCTCAGGTCTTACTTCTAACAAGAACCCTGAACAATCTGCATGTCACTCCAGAACAAAGTACCTTGGAATCAACACTAAGTAAATACCCTTACACCTTAAGAACAAGAAAAAACCCAGTAACCTTACGTAGGTAGTCTAGTAAAATATATTTTTGCATTTTTTAAAACAAACTGTTTCACACTCTGCTGGCAAATTATTATATTACCTGATGTGAAAATACGAGAGAGCACAATATTAAACACTGTTATGTTAAAAGTCACCCCTTTTCTAAACTATCTTATATATGCTCCAAAATTCATTCTGTGAATACTACTACCTGGTATATGGCTGTATAAAATCTAGCTTCCTACTGTATGTTTTTTATGACTGTAAAGAAGATAACTCTCAATTTAGTAGACTGGGAATACAGTTAGATATTTAATTACTCAATTCAAAGTGTTAGGTTCGTATTCAATTCTCAATCTGTAGACAGAATAGGCAGAAACACTTGCCACAAATAATCTTGACCACAAACAATGAACATTCTTGAGTATTTAATAACAAGAAAAATTGCAGACCACTAACACCACATGCATTTTTACAGCACTTATTGCAGAAGTATACAGATGTTCACGTGCCTCTCAGCTATGTGTTACAGTAGTGTCTTGTCATTCTACCAGTAAACATACTTAAGGTGCTGAAGTAAACTACTCAAGTCTAAGCAGGTAGATGAAGGAGACAAATTAAAAACCGAGACTGGTAGACAAATTCTTTAAGTCATATGCAAAAAGACTTCAGTATATCTTTTTCAAAAACTAACATTCAGTACCTTTTTAAATTTTCCTTGTCGCTTTGCTGCAGACTGCCCCTGGGAGTTAGAATAACATACTGTAAGAAAACATGCACACACCACACAGGATGGAGACACCTTCTCTGTACAATTATAGTTATACTTCCAACCTACAGATTTCCACCTTTTAGAGAGTCACATCTATGATCACACATGCTCTTAAAGCATGCTCTTTCAGGTTTTTAAAATTAATAAACCAATGCATCACTGTATATACAATCCATTACTCCTGCAATATAAGCAAGTGTTGTTAACCACTTAGCTTCAATTAAAAAAATTACAGAAATTCAGCTCAGAATTTTAGATTTTTTTCTGTTTAGTGGCATTGTTCTATTTCATAATAAATATAGACAAATTTTTCCCTTACCTTGCATCCACTCACTGACTTAGAGAACTTTGCTGCCTAGTCCTCCTTTTTTTGTCTCCTTGTATGTATTGAGGTTCACTAAAGGCAGCAGAAAGTATCAGATGCTATTTGATACCATCCTTTTTCATTGAAATATGACCATAACAGTAATGCCTTCAACTATGACATGAGAAACACCTCAGCTAGAATTTCTTTCAGTGTAAGGTCTTAAGTATTCTCCATCACATGAAATTTGACAGACTGTAACTACCTGCTTCCTATTCCAGAAACCACTGTATATAGCCACTTAGTCTGGCTTTAAAATAAAACGTGCAAGAATTACAACCAATAGTTCAAGGAAGTGCACAATTCTAGCTAGGGAAACTACATTTCACTAGTGCAATGGATTTATCATGGATTTAATAAAGGCGCGCTTGCAATCTCACAGGAATCACGAAGAAATATTAAACTAGGTATTTTAGAGCTCCTAGTTACTGGGTTTTTCCTCACTGATACATAAATTCTCCTGATACATTCTCACTTGCAGTTACATGCAATCTGCCCCAAAAGTACTAGCTACAACCAATTCAGATTGAATTAACTAAACTTTTATGCTCAACAAGATCTAAAGGTACATGCCAACCAACTCACAGAAACTTATTTTCTATGAAGACATACTCTAGTTTTATACATGTTGTTCAGCCACATCTAGTGATATATGGACATAGATCAACTACCTCTGAGTACTAACAATCACCAGGATTGACTAAAATTTAGTCTAGGGCTTACAAGCTGTTTAAAAATAGCTAAGGGAATCTTCTAAACACTGTAGCACCAGATACACAGAAAAGTGACATGGTTACTATAATCACTGTTGCATTATAGAGTCATACAAGTTAAAAACCGTTTTTCACAGGATGCTGTGTCATGAGCAAAAAGATCCTTCAGCTTTTTTTTCTAGCATCACACAGAGATCTTATACCGTTCTGTTGAAGCATACAATCATACTAGTGGTTGACAACATCAGTGTGTAGCAGGTAAGAACACCTGTTTATGTATTTGAGTCAGCAAAATTCTTTCTACTTGCTAACAGTAACATATATGTTTAGAAAGCATGTGTTTTTGCTAAATATTGCATGCATGCAACAAGGAGTATTACAGAACCAACATGCACATAACACTATATGCACGTATTTTTCATTCAAAAATTACATGAAGCTAGGGATTTACATAAGGTCAATTTTAAAGGCTCCACACCAACAAAAAAGCAGTTGCTTCTAGAAATAAAAGATCTCAGAGCAAAAGAATTAAAACTCAAAATTTAGAAAATGCAATTGAATTTGAAATTAGAAGATGAAAATAATAATAGAACTACTTAGAAGTTATGCTGACTTTATACTGAAACAACTGCTTCTA
Organism: Callaeas wilsoni; assembly: GCA_013398955.1. Taxonomy (NCBI): domain Eukaryota; kingdom Metazoa; phylum Chordata; class Aves; order Passeriformes; family Callaeidae; genus Callaeas; species Callaeas wilsoni. The sequence goes on from VWPU01014942.1 coordinate 79,157, forward strand.
AAATGTATTATGTTACCAGGCCTAATGCTCTTTAAAGTACTAACCCCCTACAATACAGCACTTCTTGGCATGCCATTTGCTTGCTAGAAAAAATTCCAGGAAAAAGCCCCATCATCCATTCCATATACTCACAGCTTTCTTTCCAAGTTCTGTTTTAGACAGAGTAAGACTTCCTGCAAGATAACATCCTGGTCCTGCTCCTTTAGGTATTCTGTTCAAAGAAAGTAAAAACCAGGTTCACTAAGGTTCCATGGAAACTACAATAAAGAAGCCAAGCAGGGAAAGAGCAACACGAGGAATTACCAAGCCTGGATAGGTAGACACCATTAAAGTAGCATTTTAATGAGCTGCAGAGGCAGCTGCCTAGATGCAGATGAGAAAAACAACACTTCATAACTTACTTGTCATCAGGCAGAGATGTAACAAAGAATGGCTGACTGTGTTTTGGTGGTAATGTCAAACTGTTGGATTTCTTCTTCCCTAAGAGTGCAAGGCTATGGTTTTCATAAATATCTAAGCTCAAGGTGCTAGACAACCTATGAGAAACAATAAATGGCAGGTCTTTGATGCGATCCAGTTCACTGTTCTGCTCATGACGAATTTGTAACCGAATAGTGTAATCTCCTTTTTCCAGTTTCACAGAATACTGAAAGAAAGAAGTTCTCATAAATGTCAAGATTAAGTATTTCACCATTCATAAAAAAACCTCCAAATCCCAGAAATAAGACTGTCATGTTCTTGATCCATACAGCTCTAGCCCTTTAAACTATACTAGATTGCTTGGCTTTGGAATCTCCTGAAAACAAGAGTGCTTTCAAGACATGATAGCAGCCAAAACACATTTTGTACTAACTGAAAAAATTAAGTTTTCAGACCACAGAGCAGGTTGACATAATTTGTTCCTATTTTAATACTGTATTAACTGTTAAAATAATAATTTGAGCTCCTGTTAAGCTTTCACTTCAAAACCTCCGCAGGTTTGCCTTAATACACTTTCAATTTACGTTGAGGTGCTTTGCAGTTTAGATCACAAATCTCCTGTCTCAAACAGTGTACCAATTTTCACACCAAGGAACCCAGTATTCCTGTGAGATGCAATTTAAAGAGCTGACAGACTCTTTGTCCTGAGCTTGTTACTCAGGAATATGCAGATAACATCATCTTCATTACTTAAAAAAACCAAAACAAAAACAAAATAAGAATCCCTTCTCACCCCAAATCACCCAATGAAAAAACCTCCAGACTCTCAAATTTTTAGTTTTGAAAACATTCTTTCATTTTTAGCAACCTAACATTGATGCAGCACGTGGCTGTTTTGAGCAGTAGTGTGCTAAGTCTCCTTTCTGATACTGCTGCACTAATACAGAAGGCAGCCTCAAGCAGAAAGGAACAATAACTCAGAATTACACTGCTCCCAGAATCTCCCTCTCCTGGGTTAGGGAGTCATGCTTCCTGATGGTATTTCTTCCTGGATTAAATAATTTTGAATTGTTTTGGAATTGTCCTATGATGCACAACATCAGAAATTTAAAGTATGACAGTCCACCAGGTTGAAGTAAAAAAGCACCATGGTGATGTCTAGACTTTATAGCACCTTAAAAATGCAGGTTAAGGAACAGAAGCTCACAAAATGCAGTTTCTGAAAATAAAAATTTATAAACTTTAAAGCCTGTCTCTTGAAACGATATTTTGTACACTTCCAGAATGATCAATCTATCAAAATTAACATTACATTGGTGATGTTCAACTGTGATTTTAGATGGGTAAAAAATATTTCCAAACCAAAAAATTATTAAAAATGTTTATGACTTTTTTCCTTATTAAATTTTTTAAAAATTTCTCCCTACTTCCTCCATGATCCAGACACACAGTGTTACAGCAGAAAGATTCCCACAGAGGGTAAAGTATCTACAAGTGTTGTGCAAAAAACGTCCTTTCAAAGATGGCAACAGGAAGCAAACAAAGCTGAAGCATTAAAAAGGCTGTTTGAAGATATCAACAGCACAGAGGACAGCATTCATGAATACAGAAGCCTCTGCTCTATCAGCACACAAGTCAGACTACAGGAAAAATAATAGATCCTTTCCACTTTGCATAGGAAAGTTTAAGGTATTGTCTTTGTAAAAAACCAAAACAAAGAACACCACAATTCTGAATTCATTTTTTGCAAAGCACCAGGCAAAATCAAAAGAAATCAGAAATTAACAGCTTTCCTCTTTCTCCTTCCTCAAGAGAGGAAAAAAAATCATGTTCTATTTCATGGACACCTATCTGTCTTTTTTGATACAAATATATCACCATTGAACCTTGCATGTCTTCTTGTGAATATATAGGAACATTAAAACTATGCAAGAGGAAACGTAAAGAGCTAAACATAAACAGGAGGCCTGGGAGGCGAAAAAGAATGAACATTTTCACAGTCTGCAGCAAACAGGAGGTAAAATAAATACATTACTCTGTACCTGGTGTGGATAGGCATCTCCTGAACCCATTTGTCTTTTGTTCTGGTCAAAAATAATCCAGAGTTGACTATCAAATTCAGATTCGTACAACAATTCACAAAGAAGTGGACAGCTTGGAGTTACTTCTCCACTCTTAGGCTATTAAAGAAAGGTAAAAGCATTTAATCTACCACAGAATAAAACAAGTACAATCCTTACATACATATTCAAAAAGATAACTGAATTGTAGCCTGTTTCAAGCAACAGTAGCTTTTAAAGTGGACCAAATCAGAATTTTGACTGTAGAGAGTATAGAGTGTGAATCTAGACCTTCCTTCTCAGAGAAAGCTAGTTAAAATTAAGACCTGGTTTTAGAAAACATGCTGTGTTTATTAATAACTGAAAAAAAACCTAACAACCATAACTCTTACCTGATGGAAGTTATAGGTCAAAATCATCTCATACAGCTGACGATTATTTGGTAAAATATCTCTGGAACCCAAAGGTTTTATTTTTGCACTCACTGGTCTGCAATTAAAGAACAAAAGGTTCTCTTGAGAAACATGTATCCTCAATCAAAATTTGTCCTGCTTAAGTAGAAGCATGTTCTGAGGTACAACTGGATTCAGCACATGCCATAACATCTCATATAGTTAACTATCCAAGCAGTATAAATTCCTCAGTTAAAATTAATGTCAGTCCAAAACCAAGGTTTACTGACACTACAGACACTGCCAAAAAAAAAGGAAGCCAATGCAGTAAGCATGTCTAAGTGCTCAAAATTAAAGGCCATTAAAAGTTTAAGGAAAAAAAAAAAAATCAGGTTACATTTCTAGTATCCATGCTGACATCAGCACTTGTATTCATAACTCAAAGATTAATGGCACTGCAATTAGAAGACAGAACAATTGATAATTCCTTGTTATAGAAGGTTGTATCTTCAGAGAATGTAAGAAGCCTTACAGTAATCTGAGTAGTAGTGTACAGAAAAATGTACACTACAGAGTGTGTATGTTAACTCAGACACAGTTGAGAAAAGCAGCCAAAGTTCAGGGCAGCCAAACATTTTAGACCTCAAAGATCAAAGAACATAAACAAAATAATAATGATACAGGAAAAATCTAAGCTTCAGAAATAAAGAGTAGCAGATCAGGGTGGTCTGGCATCATTTAAGTTTACATTTCATTCATTAAATCAGATAACCTTTGACTACACGATCAGAATTTGTCTCTAAGATTCTGCCAGCGCTTTCATCGCCAAGGCACAGACAAGTGACCCAGTAAGATATGGGTGCTGGGTCAGACCACATGTCCATTTAACCCAGCTTTCCTAGTCTGGCAGACACTAAATAGACTGCTGACAGAAGTCTTCAGAACTGAGTAATACCACACACGATATGTCTCCCTAACACTCACTCTGCCTCCAAGCATTTGAAACAAGAGACAGAATGAAAAGCCATTCAGTAATTTTCCCTCTGTGTTATGACTCATTAGTTCATTCAAGAGACACTATTCCTGCCTTAATTTAAATACATAAGTATTTCTCCATAGTTTACTTAATTGTAGTTCCTTTACTGTCAGATGTGTGCCTTACAAAGAGTGAAGAGCATTTCCATTTTTCCAACCAAGAATGAGGCAAAGATGTATTAAGAGATTGTTTTATTTCCTCATTTAGGGCACATCAAATGGATTATTTCTGAATCTAACATTAAGGTGATATCTTCATTAAACTCCTGGCAACCTCAATTCCAGTTACAAGTACCCAAAAGCCCCAGACAGAGCCCAAAGTCTCCACTGGCAGGCCCAAATAATGGAAAACTTTGGATTATTGACCACTGTGAAATTGTCTGTCCCACACCTCAAAAGTACCGCTTGAACCACATGGCATTTCTTTATCCTTCTGAAGTGACCAACTTTAATCACTGCTGTCCTGTTTAGAAATTTTCCAGCAAAGTTCTTCCTCCAAATCAGCATGTGCCAAACTAACAAGGTAAACACAGCTTTCCACAAAAAAAATCTGCACCAAATTCTACAAAAACACTTTTAATCAAGCAAGAGAGAGAGGATAGTCTTCTCAGGCCAAAATTTGGTAGGATCCCAAGCAGCTGTTCAGGAAAAATAAGAAAGCAAAACAAGACAAAACCCAAACCAACAAACAGTAGCACATAACTCCAATAACACTACAATTTTTTTCTTTAGATATTAAAGTGCCTTTTACCTCTAAGTGTCTGGAAGCAGTGGAATATTTTTGAAAATTTTTCTTCTTTCAAATTAGCTTAAGGAAAGTAATTTTCTTGAACAAGTCACCTCAAAGAAGAGAATGCTGACAAATTAATTGATGCTTCCAAAGCTACTTTGAATTTGACAGAAATATTTTCGTAATCCTGAATTTCACTGCTAAAGTGTTACTGTTTTAACTCTACATATGAGGAGTTTTCCCAGTCTCCCAAAACAGTTGTCCCCAGAAACTCTACCTGAGTGTTTGAACCCAGCTTTTCAGATTTATGCATGGAGCGATATCTTCGTATTTCAACAGGGACTGAACATCAAACCGTACGATGCCTTCTGAAGCATGCTAGAAGAAAAGTATACAACAATTATGCTTCTGTGCACATACATCAACAACTCTCACTCAGGGACCACCTGTTATGACCCTCAAAAATACAACATAAGCCGTAATTATTTATACTTTAATAAGTAATCCTGTGTAATTTTTAAAGTGTCACAAGCGCATCTCTATTTTACAATAGCAGATAATACTGGGACTTCCAAAACTTTAACAACCGGAGGTTAAGTTTTATTTATATATTTTTTTCCCTTCCTAGTTTAAATCCTTTGAACAGAACTGGTAAGTCATACTTCAGGGCAAGACTGCATTTGTTTGTGCATTTGGGATGATTTCCTTTCAATACGTAATTTGGTATATACAATATAGAATATTAAAACAAGTATTTTATGCTGCTTCCTAGGACTGTTATTACAGAAATTAACTCTGCACAAGAGAAACAATACTGCATACATAGACTTGGTGATGGGCAAAAGAATTTGAAAAGTTGATTTCTAGCAGTATTGCATGACAAAGACACTAGTGTATGAGCACTACTGAAATTTATTTTATGAAAGTTAGTGGTGCTTAAAAAGGAAGGGTAAAACTGTTTGTATCCTCTTATTTTTCACTGTCCATTATTCATTTGGTGTAATCCTGCTGGGCTGGGGGCAGCTGCTGTGCCCACCATCACCAACAGCTCTTTTTCTGTTCTACCAGTTCAAGAGCTGGGACCTTAGCACACTGTACCCACTCTTTCTTCCTCAGCTTATTCAGCTCTTAGAGCCTGAATACATCCAAATACAAACCCACGAGACAGCTATAATTTGCTCTGGCCTTTAGGTGAAAACAAGGCAGGAACCAAGACAGATTAGCATGGTGCTGCTTCATGTAGGTACCAGCTCTCAAAGAGCTCTCTCCTGAGAGAGGCACTGTCAAGTCAAGCCAGGCTGCACAGGACAGCAAAGAACACAGGACTGAGACAAAGTACTGTAAATATCATACTAACATTTTAAGCAACTTTTTCAATCCTTTAGTATCACAGAGCATTAGGAATCATGACGCTGCCCCACCCACTGTATCTTCAACTGCCCTGAATGATGAATCACCGCATCTTAATAGAACACTGAATAGAATACAAGTTTTAATGAAATTTTACTCTGAATATGGTATTGAGAATGCTGTTGTTTAAGCAATGGTAGTCTAGATATTCAAGTTGAAGAACTGTGGTCTCAGCAAAGTTTATTTACATAAAACGGTTGGTACTATAACCATATTGATATTTTCAGCCTTTTAGTATGTTTTTTCTACTGGTGTTGAGTTTACGTTTTTTGTTTGGGTTTTTTTTTCCCTCTTTCTGTTTTCACCACTGGTTTATAATGAAAAGGCATAGAAAAAAAATCATAAATAATGTTAACTGGCATTCCTCTGGGACTGAACTCCTATTTAACAATTTTTAAGAGAGAACATGAAAGTCTCATGTACAAAAATACTTTTACTGTTTCTAAATACAGGCAAGAAGCACTCTGGAAAACTTACCATGTTTAGCTGAGGAGCAGCACAAAGTACACCATGGAAAGAAATTGTGTAATTAATGCTAACATCACTAAGGCTTGCCCACCACCGAGCAACACAAAATTCAATGGTTTTTCCAGCCTAGATAACAAAAGCACAAAGTTAGACTCCAGCTCCCATCTTCCTCTTCTATTGACCACAGCCTCCCTCAGCCCAAGCCAAAAAAACCAGATCAGAGTACACCACAAAAAAGACCTCTTGTGTCCAGTTTACTCGAGTTGTACAGATTTGTACAGTACCAAGCAAGACATTATACTTGATTCAGAAAACACAAGACAAAACTGAAAATCAGATGCGCTGTCTACAGTAACAAACACACAATGTCTTGGGTTTGGGGTTTTTCTTAGGAAAAAGAAATCCCAAATAAGTTACATTATACTGCACTGATACATTACTTTATTTACCCCACCCTAAGGTAACTTACTAAGACAGGAAATGCTTCAGTCACTGAGCCTTTTTCTGGTAAAGATGAAAATTTGTAGAACTCATGACTTCTGTATGCTTTTTGTTTCACGAGCTGAACGGCATGAAGCACAAACTTGGCAGTCACATCAGCTGAACATGAACACACTGTCACTTCTAGATTAAAGAAAAATAAATTTAGCTGAAAACATATGAATTTTAGAAGAAAAGCAGAGATTCACCAGAGAAACACTACTTTCACAAGTAATTTTTAAGTTAAGAAGTTATGCAGTACCCCCAGTGGGTCCATATGTGAAAAATGCTTATACATCCGTTAATTTCAAAAGCCCTTTCAGGTTAAAGGCAAATCAGCTAAGTTCTGAGGATGGTTAAAGAGAAATATGTCTTAACTAAATGGTCAAAATTTATCAGATAGTACAGATGTATCATCTGCATAGACAGACTGCTGAATTACAAATTAGGAGTCTTATCACTATCTTCAGTCTAAATGAAAGATTTGTTGAAAGGATTATTGCTTAATAACCTCACAAACAAAGACAAGGAAAAAAATCCTTTTTCCTTCTTGCAAAATTATGAGCTTTTTACCCATTGTGAAAATCAATTCTCTTCAGTTATGACTTCTTTCAACACTACAGCCATAAACCTTAAAAACTAGATAAGCCTCAGACAGTCATACTTTTCCATAAACATGGGGCATTCCTCCAGGTACATGCAATCACTTCAGATTGTTATTGGCTGGTTTAAGACATAGAATCAAGTTCCTACTATACCAAAAACCATGAAATAACTCAAAATCACTCCCCTAAGAGCTTAAAATCAAACAAATATTTACATATTCATGGGCCAAAACCTTCAGTATTTATTCAGGCAGAACTCAAAATTATTTAGAACAACTTTGTTAAGTCTGACAGACGCATTGTTTATTTAGTTAATGTTGTTATTTTCCTTACCAGCCCATGTAGCTCCCTGTGGAACATCAATGAAGTGCCTTCGGATCTGACCAGGTTTAAAATGAACATCTGTGTATGTCAGGTCATAGCCTGATGATTCATCTACTCTGTATGTCAAGAGGAAAACAAAAATAGTAGTCAAACAAGCTGTGAAGTCAATTTTCGAAGCATTTTTAAATGCAAAAATACTCTAAAATGTGTACAATGACAATATTTAGTCCTCAACACCAATTATTTTAATCCTACTAGTAGAGAATCTGACAGCACAATGTATCCAAAAGATTTAAAATGTCAGCTCCACTACACTATATAAACACCTTCCCCACCTCCCTGAAATTACAGTGCTTAAAAAGAAATATCACAAAATCCTCATTTTCAGTGGATCTGCTTTTCCTGGCCAAGTGAATTACCACTGAAGTGAGCTAAGGTATGCAAGTAGCAATATTTCCATGAATGAGTTAGTGAACAATTACTTTTTCTTCCCCCCTCAGGGCGGATTGTCCACCAAACAGGTTTAATAAAATAGTTCCCTTCCTTATCAACATCACTTAAGTCTTATGTTTAAACCAATGACAGGTGCAATACCAACTCTAAACTCACTGTATTGAAGTCACGATCAAAGCTTATCCCAATGTACAATGGCCAAATAATGCCCTCTGGCTCTATGTACTCTAGTTCACCAAGCAGAAATGAAAAACCAAGCTCCAGAGGACCTACACATATGAACAGTACATTGATTGATGCTTTGGTCAACAAGTCAGAAGGCATCTGTATGCCAATGGACCAGGAAGCTGCTACCACTGTGGCTCAGCCCACCAGGACACACTGCTGTCATGACCAAAACTATAAAAAACATCACTGATGCATAAGTCTGCTGTAAGAATCTTTTCAGGTGTTTGTAGGAAGTTCAGGAACTCTCAGAGTTCTGGATTTACTGACCTTGTTGGTATAACAACAGTGATTGGAACTCTGAACAGAGGGCCTGCGTTAGGCGTTGCTGTATCATATCCACACACCTAACAAAATAAAATACAACAACTCAAAATCTTTGGTCAAAGTCAAACTATAGAAGACAACATTCAACTTAAACTAGTTGCAGAGTATTTTGAATCTTTGTAGCTGTCACTGAGGAGAAAAGGTCATTTGACCACTGTCACCCTAGAAACAGTAAAACACCACCAATCACTGAGGAAAAAAAATATTTTCCCATTTTGACTCATATCAGTCTTTCCCCAAAAGTTTTCAAGTTTTCAATCTGATAGTCCCTTTATCAAAAGCTCAACCTTTTTTCAGCTCAGAATTTGTCTCAAACAGACTTATAGTTCAGCTAAAATATTTTTTATTGCTATATAAAAAAAATTTATCCTTCTCTGTCAGGATTGTTTGAAAAAATACAGTTTGATTTACCATGATTTTCATCGTCAAGCTTTAAATACTATCTCTGAAAATTTGTTCAATCAGAGAATCCTTTGGTTTGGAAGGGACCTTATCAATCATACAATTCCAACCCCCCTGCCACAGGCAGAGACACCTTCCACTACACCAGGCTGCTCAAAGTCCCATCCAACCCAGCCTCGAACACTGCCAGGGATGGGGCATCCACAGCTTTTCCAGGCAACCTGTTCCAGTGCCTCACCCCACTCACAGTGACTTTGCTAAAATGTCCTCAGTGGTACCATAGAAGACTTGCAATTCTAAACATCTTAAGCAAGCACTACTAAGGAGCAAGCTGGTATCATCTTCATTATGCTCAACTACGACGCAGTGGAAAACATTTCATTGTTAAAATAAACACTTGTGATGAGAAGAGAGGGACCTGAAAAATGTTTTTTGTTGGTGGATTTCTTCTGCAGGACTGAAAGAGGATGGCTGGGAGATAAAATGAGAAATTTAATGGCTTCCTTAGTACATTTGACCAAATTTGAATGTAGAACCTTAAAATCCACAAAATCTTTGACTGTACACAACCATTACCACATATTTTTGTCCTTCACCTTCTAAAATGGTAAGGACTAGAGGCAAGGAAACCAGAAAATGTTACATCACTGTACTCAATCAACTCCTTAAGGCAAAGGAAAAACTTGAGTCCATATAAGACTGCATGGCAACATCACAAAAGCCAAGCCAGTCCTTAAGCCACCACAAAATAGAGAAGTATTTAAAATCTCATAAAACCACAAATCTCTATTCTCAATAATAATACAGGACTGAGATACATAGTCAAAGATTAAGATATATCCAGAGTAAAAAAACTTAATCAATGGTTTAGTTGGCTTATGTTTTCCATATGCTTTTATTTTTTGAACAGTGATACTCCAAGTTCTACAGGCACGTGCTATACACATTGTATAGCACAACTATTGCTGAACCCTGACTTCAGTCTGTATAGTGAAACACAGCGTGGCACTATTTTCTGGTTAGTACAGCACACAGATTTTACTTCCTTAAAAATTACTTCTATGGAAAGTTGACAGAGATCCCATAAGGGCACACAAGGGCACAAAATCTTGCTCAGAACACCAACACTTCCATACCTCTGTATAATGTACTTCTCCTCTCAGGCCACGTGGATCTACACGAATATTTATGTGTCGACATTGGTTCATGAGTTCTAAGTGACTAGGACACTGGACCCATGGTGCATTTGAAGTTAAAGCTAAATGAAGTTGCAGAGATATTCTTTCAGTGTTTTCTGTCAGGAAACAAATTTAAAAAACAACTGAATAACACAAATATGTGCACATAGTCCATTATAACAGGATTTGCCATTAAAATGTACACATCGGTAAAATATAATGGAAATCAATTCCTTAGGGCCCCTGGATCTCAGATTCTGCACAAAGGAGAGTGTTCTGTACTACTTCTTTTAACTTGACAAAAACAGAATAGCAGCAATAGGCAGTAAAATAAAGGCAGTACCCAGCTTTGAAATTCCTCTCCCCTAAAACAGTCAAACCTGACAAAGTCAAAGGCAGGCTGGGAAGCAACGCTTCAGGTACCCACAACATAGTCTGGAAGCAGGGATAAACTTCCTTCTATAGATAAAGTGTTGCCTTATGCAGAGAAATACAATAAAAAGCAATCATATTGATTCTGTATGCTATGCTAATTACCAAACTACATTATAAAGCATACTAAGCAAGAGGTAAAGTCTATTAAAATTACTATGATAATCCAGTCAGATTTTGCAAACAGTCAATCTGGCAGATCCTGCAAATTAGCTTCTATGCCAAAAACGCTATGTATTAAAGCACAGCTTCCAGAAAACCATCCATCGCAGTTGAAATGTTTTCGTTATTAGCAGCTTCATCCTGCTCAAAAAATTAATGACACTTTGAAATTTTTTTTCCTGTTTCTTAGTCCTAATTAATCTTATCTTAATTTTCAGACATTTCATCACATCTAGATTAAGCAGAGAAAAGAACACTCTATTATAAATACATGAGAAGCAATAAAAGCTCAAAGAGAGCTTCAACAGACAAACTGAGCAATCAGCCTCCATTAAACTCTTATTTACAGTTTCTCAAACTCAGTCTTGTTGAAGACACCAGACACAGCACAGAAATAACTAGGGAAAACAGGTACTAGAGAAAACTACGGAAACAACATCTACAACTACTATGTACCAGTCATCCATTGCAAATGTCTATTTGTTTTTAGAATGCTTATTTCCTGCAGAGGTCTAGTGAACAATTATTTTGTGTCACGTTACATTTAAAATGCACCAATCGCAATGTAAGCTGTCAAGCAATTAAGTTATTCGGAGTCAGTAACCTGCCCCAATTCATACCATTTCTGCCCCTAAATAAACTCATCCCTTTGTCACATGCCAACTTTCTTGATGACCACTGGTTTTAGGAAAGGAATAAACTCAATAACAAGTTCTCACATGGCTCACTTTTAAAATACAACGTAATTCAGTCTCTCAGTGAGTTCCAATTTTTATTAAATAAAGCAGGGCAAAAGGGTTTGTGGAAAAAAAAGTCAAACCTTATTTTGATCTGCACAAGTTATTTTTACCCTGTTAGTAATAAAATCTGTATAAATTCCTGCATTGCCCTTAGACATATTTATTAATTATTAGATACTGAATGGAAATCAAATTTGTTATATAAGATTTTTCTCACATTGTGAAAACTTAGATAAAGTCCAAATCTAGAATTTACAGTCTTTAAACAACTGAGAAACTGATTTCTGGGTAAGTGCTTTCATCTTTAGAACAGTCATCAACCTTTGCCAAAAGTTATCTACAAAGTTATTAACAAAAACCCTGAAGTTCTGTAATTTCATGAAACATCAGGGATCTATGACTATTCTTCTCTGTTTCTCCCTAGGACCCCCAATTTCACTTTAAATTTCTACAGAAGAGAGATCTCTTTCAGTGAGAGGAAGCATGAAGCAACAGACTCCCCAAAAAACATGAAAGCCCTGCAGTTTTAAGTCTGAGGTTGGAATGGAAAAGGTGTTTATTTGCGTATCTTCCTTTACCATGAAACTTAGGGTTACACTGACTTCTTTTACAGTACAGATTCCTATCACTCCTCATTATCATGGCTTTTTATTTCAAGTTCACACTTTTATTTCCCCACACCTCCACCTACAAAAGCTCTTTCCTACCTGTATTCTCAGGAAAGACAGGTTCTATGCCAACCCCATGATCAGATGGTGCCGCTATCTGGGCTGGATCTCTGAGGTAGATTCCACGGTTGCTGCCGACAGTAACTGTGAAGCCAATGTTACTTGTGAATGATGAATTCTGAATGAGGTAGTCATAGGCTTTATCAACCTGTTAGAAAGAGCAAGTTCTAAATTAAGAAATTTCAACTTAAGAGCAATTTATGCATATTCTCTTCAACATAAAGTGTTGAGCAAGCACAGCAAGAGACAGTGGAGTACCTCACATGCTACCTGAGCCACATGTGCTTGCATGATACTCAATACAGAAAATGAGGCAACTTTCGCAGTCTACAATGGCCACAGAGAGCCCAGAAAGCAAAGAATATTTTAAAAAACAAAAATCAAGGCCAAGTCTCCTCTGCTATAAATCCATCAAAAGATTCCTATTTAGAGATGACTTCAAAGAAGAGGACTTCAAGGCCCAAACCTACCATTCTAATTCAGATGATTTTTTTCATAGGTGGAATAACACTTGTTAAAACATTTAAAATTTTGTACAATAAAAAGTTGAGCAATTCAAAAGAGACAAGCAACAGAATACCCATACAAGTTTTATATGTTGATATGAAGTACAAGAATCAGGTCATGAAATCCAGCCCTAGGTCTAAGTACATGAGCTGTCACAATGAACTCACATGACAAACTCACGTTCTTGTTTTAAAAAGACAACCTTCTACCTCACTTGCTATTTTACAGACTACGAAAATCGTAAATTCTCTTCAACTTGATAGCAAAGTACCTTCACCAGTGAAGATCAGGGCGCTCTCCTTTGAGACAAGTGGACATACACCATCTTGTCTCCCGATCAATTCTAATCACATTTTAACACGTGATTTAATCACAGGCTACTAAAACACCAAGTATGATTAGGGCATTTCATTTTTTATTTGATATGACTACCACCACTGCTGCCTTCTGTATCAAACTCAGCATTAGAGATGTGCTCAACAGATATTACTTACTAGGTTCTAGCATCTCCAGAACATGACTTTTGGGATAAGCATTAAATATCTGGTGTCTTGAAGCACAAGAGAAAAATCTTAGTACTTCTATTAGACTAGGAGTGACTGTAGGCAAAAACCAGGCCCAGCTCTGTAAGAACATACGCTTATACACAGGGAGACACTCAGTCTGTATGCCTTCATCACTCAGAGGATCACATCACAGATTTCCAAGCTACTCTGAAGCCCACAGGAAACAATGAACATTCAGACTGTTTAGTGTGGGCCCGCAGCAAAGTCACTGTACAACTGCAGCTGTACTTCTTTGTGAACCAGCGTGGGTACCTGTTTTCACTGCCCAGAACTTACAGTCCCAGCTTTTGTCTGGACAGAACAAGTTCAGCTGTCTCTGACAATACATCAAAACATTTTTTGACATTAGGACAGAATTTAGGCGCCCAAATCCACATGTGGGTGATAAAAACCTACATCCCACTTTTATGTCCGTGTATCTTTTTGATCAGTTTAAGAATGTGTTCAGTTATCACATTACAATTACAGTAGCTGCATGCTGAAACTCGAAGAACCTTCTCATTCCTCCTCCCCTCCGGCTACATTCCCTTCCTCTCCTCCTGTGAGATTTGAGAATCAAGTAGCATGGAACAAACTGAGTGAGATCACCTCAAAAGCTGGGGGGTTTTTGTGGGTTAGGTTTTCACCGGCAGTTATTTATATTATACTAGTTTTTTGCTTGCAAGTACCTGAATAATACCATGTCCTTGTGCAAATACTTCTATGTTTTCAGCTTTCACTGCAGTATTTTCTAAAGCTCTTCTGACAGAATGAACAGTGTAATGAACATTATTAGCTTTGAGTCCTGAAATTAAAAATAATAGTGTTACTGGATACAACAAAAAATCTGAAAGCGACAGCATTTTTTTTAAAGAGGAAAAAGTATCTAACCTCTTTTAGCTATGCATCTATGTTTAACATTGTAGCGCTTTACCTGACAGTACTAACGCAATGCCGCCACATGCATTGGGAGAAGACATGGATGTGCCATTCATGAGTTGTGTTCCTCGCAGAGTCCAGTTTGGAACAGAAGCAATAGCACCTCCTGGGGCACTGATACTTACTCCAAGGGCTCCATCAGTGCTAGTGTTAAAAAGCAATGGTTAAAACACCAACTTTTTTTTTTCTTCACACTTCAAGATAAAGTCAGTACATTTAATAAAAAAGTTCGATTTAGAGAACATTCACACAGAGAACATTTTACTTCACTAAATCCATTAACCCTTTAAGCCCAATAAAAAGCATGCCACCAAGTAACAATTTAAAATGTCATGTTAATCATCAGCTATGTCTGTTTTACAGTGAGAGGTTTCTAAATTTACACTCCTTCAGTGTTCTCCACCAGGCTTCAGTTTAGCCAGCAGAATACTTTCTGGGATTTGAATTAGAAAATGCACACAAACCAATCTATTAAACACTTCAATAAATAAACTGGTACTCTACATAGCCTATTCAATGGTTATTACTTCTAACGAAAAATAGTAAAAGGGAGAGGAAGGCTAGAAAAGATCCAAAATCTAGACTTCTAATTTTTCATGTTGACAGTTCACTAGCAAGTCAACTTTCGAATTACAAGCCTGAGACAAGAGGGCAAGGGGAGAACACATAAAAAGTAGTGTCAAGAGGTAGATCGGGATCAGTTGGGCCTAAACCCCATTTTTCTTTCACAAGCGTATTTAAGAACAGAGCAACTGTTTGCCTATGGCACAGTTAGAGTAGCAACTAGATTTCAACTCTATGAGCCAGATATGCTCCATCTTTCTTGCTCTGGATAGACAAAAATTGCACTGCTTGAGTAAAGACAGCCCTGTGCCTGAGCTATGAAGTTCTGTGGAGAGGCAGGGTATTTTAAGGTACTTGTATTCCACACTAACTTATGTCTAAAATCTCGCTGAAATCAGTATTCCAAGTACGATACTGCAATGTGATGTTTGGACATATTTTATGACGGCCGTATATAAACCCATAAAAAGGTTCTGCATCCCAACACCTCTGGACAAGCAGTGCACTGCACATCTGCCTGAAAGTCTCTGCTGCTTACTGGCACAGACTGATCCCTACATCAAGACTGCTCTAGCAAAGTTCAGGAACTCTCCAGTCAGCTGCATATTGCACCCTAAACAAGGCGAATCCTCCTTTGGCCAGACTTGGCCTTTCAGCTGATATATGCTCATTCGGACTATTTTACAGGGCACAGCGACTAAGCACACAAAAAGCGATTTTTATATGTGTATGTGTATATGTCTATCAAAATTAAGTATAAATCCATCTCCCTTTCTCAGTTGAATGCAGAGAGTACATTTCTCTTTTCCCTACACAAAACATGACAATTCTTCATAGTAAGATTCTTGAAACAATATATTTGCATGTAAATATACAAATACCATAACAGCTAGAGAACAATTCCAAAGTCCAAACACAGGCAAGAACTCAAGAAGAGATGTTACTATTTTTTTCTTTGTTTTACTATCACACTACTATCAAATGCTTCTGAGACATGAAATAAAAATTTGAGTTTACACTGCTCTTAAAATTTCTCTTACAGATCTTTCAGAAAATTTTCTGCAGTATGAGGTAGAAAGCAATTTTTTCTGCCTACTCACACCTTTACTGGACTCAAGCAAAACCCTTGAGCAAGTTATGCCGTCATAGCAATGTCACTGAAGCCAGAAGTAACACCACTGCAGTAACAGCATTTATTTTAATCTTCAACACTTACAGTACATTTAACTTCACCACACTTACTTAATGAAATAAATGCTATAGAAAAAAGTAAATTTTAAAAAAAAACAAACAAATTGCCAAACAACCTTTCAGTAACTTTTGTCATCTTTGAATAGGTCTGCACCCAAATACTTTCCTGAAAAATACAGGCTGTGCTGAGGCAGTTCCATGCTATTCCCTCTCCTCCAGGAGTTCTAGAGCCCAACACACAAAGGTGTTGTGAGAAAAGCAAGCTAGTTATGCTCTTTCCACAAGAAAGAAATACTTTTATTTTGGTATTAGTGACCAGTTTTAGATTTCGAGTTACATAATCTGAATCCCAAAGTAATCAATTTGTTCTTGGAATATAACCTACCTAGGCCCTCTGGATGACCAAGTGTATTGATTTGCTGGCAGTTTTTCTCTTAAAGAGTATTCAGCAACCATCATGTCAGGTGACACGTAGGCACCAACACCTGTAAAAAACATTCAACCGTTTTAGATGTAATACGAATTTTTATTAACAACTAAAGTAAAATACTTCTGTGGTTTAAATTCATTATGAGCAGAATTCTTGCCTGACATTTAAAATGGAAACACACATTTTCCATCTCATTAAATCCAGATATTTTTGCAAGGCAAGTGTAAAGCATCATGCCATGCAATAACAATGCTGATGGGCACACTGTATAACATTAAAATATCATGCAAACTTCCAAGTTTCACCTTTATTCAGCTGGAATATAATGCATTCACTTTCTACATTTCTTTCGCAACAGGTAACTTTTACATGTCTTCTCTCCCTCCTGCGCCCCTTTCCTCTGCTTACACTGCTCTGCCAAAAACCACAACAACTGCATGTCACAGCAATCCATGTGAATCGGTTCATGTTCACGTGGCTCACAGCTACACCCTGTGCAGCAAATGGCCACGTTTACACCTCTCAAACAGTCAGGAGACAGTGTTTACTGGGTATCAGTTCCAAGTGCACAGATTATGTACGTGGCTACATCAAAGCCTGATAAAGTAGCATTTCTAGAAGAGAATGCCTAGGATGCACATTGCAACTATGTCATTTACCTACTAGAAATGGTAGCACTCCACTTTGTTTACAGCAGAAGCCCTACCAGGGTGGTAGAAAACTACCACACCAAGCTGACAAATTTGGCAAGGCCAATGTCTGTGTCTGTGTGAACTAAGCCACCCTGTCAGCTGTATTTTGCTATACCCTCAAAAAACAAAAGCTCTATCAGGTTCACTCCAGATGGAGGACAGGAGCAAGCTACTTGGCATGCAGAGTGAATAATCACCCAGTCTCTAGAGTGATACAACTAAGTTGAATTGACAGAGTAGATGCACTGTAAGAGCAAAGCCAGTGCAGACCTGAAAAGAGCTTGTTAGTTCCAGTTCCAACTCCCAGTCTCAGTAGTGAATTAATAGCAGATTAACTTTCAGAAAGTAATCAGCATTAGTTCTACTAGCTGCCCTGGAATAGCAGCTCTCCAGCTTTCAAGGCTTCCTGCTAGTCTCCTTACACACTGGTCTCCTTGCATAAGAATTCTAAGACTTAAAAAGCATCTTGTGTAATACAAAAGTGAGGCAACAAAGGATTTATATAAAAATTAAGACTAAGGAAGTTACCCCTGAATGCTAGACATTTTGCTAAATCTTACAACTCAACCTTTCACTAAAATATCAAAACCATATATTAGCCCATCAGAAAAAGAATTTTAATGACAGTAATAGACTTGCACAGCAGTGGCACTGCAGCTGGAAGAATTCCTCCCCTACAAGGACTTGTCTAGGTCCTGACATGGGATTATTTTCTATGCAAATTAAAAACATCTGTTTCATTAAAAATAAAAATGAGAGTATGTGATGAAGACAGATGATCCAAAATTGTAGTTCTGACAATTCAGAATGCATTGCAAGACTTTCCAGAAGATTAATTAGAATCCAACTTGGAACCATATTTTTTAAGTTGCATTTACCAGCGGATACTGGCTGGAGCAAAGTGGTGTGCTTAGACAGTTATAGTTGAAAAATTAATCCTGAAATATTCAAGTAAGTCAGACCAAAGATTTCTCCTGCAAATTTTATACAAAGCCACATCAAATCAAGACCACTTGCCTCCCACCTCTTTTCTACATAAGTAAGGTCTTGAATTGTAAGAAGATAATCTAAATTTGTACACCTAAGCATAGACCAAGTGCCTCTCTCAGAATTAACCTTGTAGCCCAGCAGACAATTTTTTAGATTTAGTTCAGCAATCAAACATGTAACAAAAGTACAAAGTTTGAAAAGACAGAAGCTGAGTACTGTCAAAATTTTTTTCTAAATGAATTATTTACCTATTACACTAGATGTAGTTCCACCAGGACATCCAACTGTAGAAAGGCAAGGACCATTATTTCCTGCACTTGAAACATAGATTACATTGTGTTTCCACACTGCTTCATTAATCACTTCACAAATTCTCCTGAAGTAAGAGAAAGAAATAAATCATTTACTCAACAATATTGCTTTCTTCCACAGAACAAAGCTCCCATTTCTCGTACAACATCTGACCATTCACTAAACAAGGAATATTATGCAGCCTGCTTCCCACACCTAGCAGAGGCGGTTTCAGTACAGAAATCAACCACAAAAATATATTCTGGTTTCAAAAAGGAGTAACAACTATGTAGTGATCTTAGGTCCTCAAAAAATACCCCACAGATCACGTGGTGTTACAACTAGAAAAGTTATTATGCCAAAATATTATTTGTATATGTATTATAAATCTGTGTATATTTGTGTACATATTATAAATTAAAAGCTTTTTTATGGGTTTCTTCAAACTTCTTTCAAAGCCAGTTTAAAATTTATACTGCACAGTTTCTAACATATGAACCATATGAGCCTCTATGATTCACTCTAGCGACTAGCTGACTTACAGAAAGCTCAACAAATACAATTTCTCTCTGTGAAATTAAAATAATTTAACCACAGTACTACTCACCCAGAATTTGGCCAGTGTGTTGCTTCTCCATAGCTGTAGTTGACAAGATCACATTTGTATTTTATTGTTTCTATCATCTGACAAAGTAAAAATGGAAGTCAAAATATGTGCTAGTCAGAGAATATAAGTGACTTCAGGAATGACAGAAAACATCTGCTTAAGCTAATCTGCTACATATCCAAGAAATACAGATAAATCTCTTCTCTAGAAAATAATTTTCTGCAACCAGTTAAGTGCTATTTTCCCAATTAACAAAGAAAATTTAAAAAATCTCACTCCCTGAAAAGCCTGATTCTTGCCATGTTCCCAGCTATAAATTAAGACACTACCCTAAGAGAAAACTACAGACAGCAGACATCATCTGTATTGTCTCAAGAACATAAAATTCTCCTTTCCTGTGCAGTTTGGTTGAACTCCAAAAAGTTGCAAAAAAAATTATTGTTCTTGTTGCTGTATCTAAATATCCTACGAACCACAAATATAGTTTTCTGTTTTCAGATCCTTTTCTTGTGTAAATTTTTTCTTATCAACTCACTATACAGAAAAGCTCTTGGGTCTTTCATCATTAAAAGGAATGATATTTTTCCTCACTCTTAAGAAAAAGAGTTAACACAAATACAGCAACAGCTAGATACTAGTCTCTATTCTGGAGTTATACATCTTCTATAGTTATCTAAGTAACTACAAAGAATACACTGACAATACAAAGAACTTTAAGTAAGTATGCAAGTAACTTCTCTCATGCATCAAGCTACTCAGACACTGCAAGTCTCTTAGCCTGAAAAAACTCTCGAAGTGCTCTATGCAACAGAAGTCTTGTTTTATAGTAAAAAAACAGTCTTAAAATATGCTTTAAAATACATTCTAGTTGTTTTCAGAGGGTTTGGTTGTGTTATTTTTGCCTTTTTTTGTTGTTGTTGTTGTTGGTTTGGGGTTGTTTTGTTTTGTTTTTTGGTGGGCTTGATTGTTCTTTTCATTTTTGGTATTTTTCTTAGAAGTATTGTAGAACCATAAAAACAAAGCCTATAAACAAGTAGGGCATGAAGTTTCACAATATTCTACACTTAAGTCACACTGCTGAGATTAATCATTTATTCAGTGAAATACCCACAGCTCTTATTAGACCAGTGCCAGTTTCCATTGTACTTAGTCTTGTATCACCAATCTTGATTGCAAGAATCTGAGCTCCAGGAGCCACACCATTTCGTTCTGGTTCTTCTGGAAAGTATCCAGCTGCAATACTAGCCACATGCGTTCCATGTGCTCCTGTGCAAATGAAAAGTATGTATTCTTAGTGGACTTCATTTATACAAATTCAATATGCTACAGCTCAACTGATTATCACTTCTTGAGCCGTAAGCACATAAATCCAGCCAGTGGCTGGTCACCAGTGCTGCTGAGACCAGAAGGGTGACAGCGTTCACCAGGACTCAGCAGTGGAGCCAGCCTGGTTTAGTATCTTTATTGATGATCTGGACAAGGGGATAGACAGCATCCTCAGTCACTTTGCAGACAACAACAGCTTGGGCAGGAGAGAAGACTGGCTGGAGGGTAGGAAAGCTCTACAGCGGGATCTGGACAGGCTGGATCAATAGGCTGAGGCTTTTTGAGGAGAGAAAGGAGGCAGCGGGAAGAGCAGAATGAAGTATTAACTTCACTCCACTAACAAAAGTTACTTCAAAGGCTCAACGCTTCCTACTCAAAGTTATGAATATTATACCTGAGACAACTCAGATAGCAAGGATTAAGAACATAGAACTGCACAGAAACATAGAAAGGAACATCTCAACAAAGTTACCATTTATTTAGAAACCTGAACTGCTTATGTAGTTCTACTGAAATGGGATAGTTTCATGAGGAATTAAGAGCATTTTTCAAAGCAAATGCATCCATACCATCCTAACCACTCCATTTGATTCCAAAACAAACCACAATTATTTAAAGAATACTCTAAAACAGGTTCAGAATGGTTGGAGCTACAGCTACAGTGACACCTGACATAACAAAAAAAGTTTGTATAAACTTAAATTAAGATCAATACTCATTTTGTTCATGGATATTATATTTGAGATTCTTAGAGTATACAAGTACAAAGGAGAGTGACTAAAAATCAATCATCACTATATTTAACAAACAAAACAAAAAAGGTTTTTTGAAAGAAGGTTCTCTTTAGTTTAGGCTTTAAGATGCATGAACATCTTAAAGAGTACCTAAGTATGCACGTTCTATGTATAGATGCTTATGTACACAGAGTTGACAATATTTCATACAAAAATGCAAGCAAGTTTGGTAATGAGCTGTCATTATAGATTCAGTTCCAGAAATACGAGTATTGATCTTAAAAGCCATAACAACAAATGCTGTATTACAGCAGCTGCCTCAAGCCATCCCAAGTATCAGAATCAGGACTCAATAAACATTACTGCTTCTCATGATACATACTTAGCAGCAAAATGTTCTTAAGATTACTTTCATTTACCTCCACTTGTCACAATGGAAAGGAGGTTTCCATCATCATATATATTCACAGAATAATTCAACATCTCAGATGTTCCAAAAGATCCATATTCCTGAGCCTCTTTGTAGGTTCTCAGCACTGTACAGTTAGCTAAGTCACCACTCTCACTTGTATCTATGCAGGCTCTGTTGACAAAAACAAACAAAAAGCCAATCTCCCAGCTGCTGCAAACTTTTGGTTATCTACCCTCTCCAGCTGAGCATAGCACAAAGACTTCAAGAAGTTTAGTTCTGTGTTTCTGGTATCTTTAAATAGTTCTTTAAGCAATTATTTTAAAACCTGGTTGTTTATACTTAAGATTCAGAAACTACAAAGTTATCTAAATAAACTGATTTTCAAACACTACTAAATTCAAATAAATTTGTATTTGAAAAGCAAGAGTATGAAAATTCATGCAAGTTCAAGGAAGAAATTTTACTAAAGGGAGATGTTCAGTGCTGGTACACAAACACTTGAAGTTTTACTGCTTTGTATGATGCACATTATCAGGCAAGAAATGTGCCATGTTGCATCCGGAAGTCTGTGCACAGACACCTGTTTTGTTTTGGTTTTTTTTCCTATCATCAATGGATAGTCAAAACAGTTTTATTCTGCTTCAGAAGTAAAATTCCCAAAAGCTTACACTCATATCACACGATCTTCAATAAGACTTTATTCTACTCCATCTTCATTTGGGAATGGAATTTTGTCAAGAAACTCAACTGATACAGCAGGATTCTTTTAAAGTGAAAAATACTTAAAACCTCTATAAAGAGGGCAGATATAAAAGGTAACAAGTCTTCAATGCAAGCTATTGTTTTATGTATAGAACAAGACATTTTAGACAAGTCTAGTCATTTACCTCCAGGTCTCACCATCATACCACACTACACAATCATATACTGGGCCAGGATCACTGTATTTTTTCTCGAAAGAATTCAACAATTCCACTTGATTTTGAAGTTCTTCCTTTATTAGCTTATTTACCTAATAAGGTGAACAAAATTCAGTTAGACTATTTCCAAAATTATTACAAGATAAGTAATCCTACATTCTTTCCTGGTGCTATACCTTTGTTCCATTACTTTCTCAGGAATGTTAGACTATCCTAGGAGTCACAAACATCTAGAAGTTCAATGGCTTTCAACAGTGCACTATTTATTTTTGGCCTATTATGTAAAACTACTTCTAATTTCCATACATGCAACATTTAAAGCCATTATTTTCTTAAAGACTGTTAAACTATAAAGTAGCGCCTGAGGCATTTCTGGTACTTCATTGAAATAGTACACCGTTACAAAAGAAAGAGTATGTTTAGAAAATTCCAACTTTGAACACAGCAAGGATGGTGGACTTGAAAAATAGTATATTAAATTAAAAATAAAACTTCCTGAAAATATCCAACGAATTTTTTGAAGTAATACCATTTTCATACTTGCCATCAACATTCAAAAGTAAACAACACTAAGCAAACCAAGCAATCAGCCATATAAAGACTTCTAAAATTAATCAGAAGATACACTGGTAAGTTATCGGCCAAAATACTCCCAAGTACCTTTCCTTCACTCATCTAATGAAACATTTTAATCCTGTCAACCAGTAACAAACTGTTGCAAAGAACAAGTTTATAACTTTAGACTTAATGCAAACCTGTGAGGGAGAGCTATGAGCAGCATCAAATTCTTCCTGTTTCCTACAGGCCTCTGCTAGAGCCAGCCTGTGAACAGGATCCCAGAGCTTTTCCTTGCGCTCTTTCTGTAAAATAAAACAGAGGTTCCTCAATATATTAAGAAATATATGTCAAGGTATGAAGCCTACAAAAATAATTTGAAAATTCTGATTTGAGACAACGGCTAAAAAAGTTCCATACAACAGTATAAATAAATATAAATTGCCACACAATTAAAGAAAAGGGGTATCAGTAATTTCTGTAATTTTCGCCTCAATGGACCACTGTGAAGAGGAGCACTGAGCCAACTCCTGCTGCTCTGAAAAACAAACCAGAAGAAACGGATCATGTAAATAATAAAAATCTGAGAGACTAGCTCTCAAGTACTGGTTAGCAGGCAAGTATGCTAGCAAGTCACACGCTGTGGTTTTCTAACAAAATTAGGAAACAGAACAGTAAAGTATGACTGTATACCAGCAAGAAAAGATAATTCCTCCTTACCTGAATCCTCTCCTTAAGAGCTTTAGGATAGATATCATAGCCATTTTTTATGCCGATGTGATATTTGCCTGAAGGATTTACCCAGTTTGCTGGAATCTACAGACAATATATGTTTAGAAATAGATTAACTAATGGCATTAAAAAAACCCCACAAACAAAAAAGACCAACACTTCCACTCTTGTGTAAGAGAGCTTAGCAGAATGAACCTGCAAATACTGCCAATTTAATTCCCTGTCTCCATAACAGTTACTACTGCACTGTTCCAACACCATGACATGGCATTTTCAATCCAGTTCCCAAAGAATCAGTATCAGTTCATGTGACACTGCCACTGAACATCTTTAAGTATCAGTTGCTCTGACAGTCAACTTTTAAAACACAAAGCCCCAGCTTTACTGAATTTACTGGGCAGAGGTCTGGGGAAATAATAGTACTATAAATGAAAAGACACGCTAAAATGAGAAAGTATGGTTGGAAGTCATGACAAATATCTGTATATTTCATTTCACATCTTGGTGCAATTTAGACACAGTATATCAGGATCTGCTCATCCTAGTAACAACAGCACAAGAGCAATAGATTCAGCCTTAAAATCATCTTCTGTGAAAAATTAAGAAAGCTGACAGCATGGAGAGATCCAAAGATGTGATGCCTTCATATCCAATCATCAATCCAATCAGGAAATCAAGAACATGTTAGCAACAGCAATTCTGTGTACCCAAGACCTCTACTAGATTTTGTGTCCTTTCTGAAAGCCCTACACCATTTCCGTTCTATGCCTAGTGAGAATTCAGTGAGTCTACAACTAGGTCCTCACAGATTTTTCAGTCTCTAAAACTATTCACCATGAGCTTAACCTAATTCCTCTTGTAGTTTATGCAAATGTGGAAAATACGAGCACTTTCGAAGACACAACTGTGTCTGATATTTTTAAAGCACATTAGCATGTTTTCTTCAGCCAGTTTCCAAAGCTATATCAGATACTGTTTTGAACAAATAATTAAATGATTATCAGGACCCGCAAAAAGCCCTGTACACATCCCTATTCAGCTACAGAAAATATCAGAAATAAAGACATTTAAAAAGTGTAAGAAACACCAAGCAATCTGCATGAAGATGACCAAATGCAGCATTAGGTTTGGGTAAGATCTGGTTTGCCGGTTTTGGTCGAGCTAGGGTTGATTTTCTTCAGAGTAGCTGATAGGGGGCTGTTTTGGATTTGTGCTGAACACTCTTAATAACTCAGGGATATTTTAGCTGTTGCTGGGCAGCATTTGCACAGACTCAAGGCTTCTTCTCTCTTCCAGGCTTTTTCTCTCCTCCGCCCCAAACAGTGAGCAGGCTGGAGATGCACAAGGATTTGGGAGAGGACATATCTGGGACTGATCTCAACTGACCACAGGGACATCCCATACCATATGGCATCATGGTCAGCATAAAAAGCTGGGGAAAGATGGAAGGGGGGTCATTCAGAGTGACAGCATTTATTTTCAAGTCATCATTACGTGTGGAGCCCAGCTTTCCTGGAGATGGCTGAACACCTGCCTGCCCAGGGGAAGTGGTGAATGGATCCCTTGTTCTTCTTTACTTGCATACAAGGCTTTTGTTTAACTTATTAAACTATCTTTATCTCAACGCATGAGTTTTCTCAATTTCGCCCTTCTGATTCTCTTCTCCCCGTCTTGCTGGGGGAAGGCTGAGTGAGAAGCTCTGTGGTGCTCAGCTGTCAGCTGGGCTTAAACCACAACATCTGGTTAAAAGGAAGTAAGTTCTGTAAAAATCAAAACAAGTGCTAAATTTGCTGTTAAGCAAAGAAAATGACGTCCAATGGTGTCTCTGTACCACCAAATACTCACCTTTAAAGTTCTTCCAGAAAGGCCAGTAATTTCTCCGTCTTTAGGTTCTGCAATGGTACATGTAGTTACATCACCGCTGCCTGTAGTGTCAATTATATCAATTATCTTCGGTTTCCCATCAGTTGTAATCTGAAAATATGAGCACAGAAAAATTGAAAGTGTACCTGATTACCCTTTAGCACAAAAACCAGGAAAGTTTTGTTGTTAAAAATATCAACTAGCTTTCTCAGACACCCAGCCTTTAACTGAAGGACATAAAACCAACTTGAACTTAAGATAACTTTTCAAAGAACTAAGACTAACATGTCCATCTTTCTGGTTCATACAAATCTACTTATTTCTAATAAGGATTTAGAATAGAAACAAGTAAAAACATTGTATCAACAAAGCACCAGCAGCCTCAATTTAAAACCAAGCCTAAATTTGCAAAAAAAATGTATTTGAAAGAACTACTATTTGTTTTCATATTATTTGCTGTGTTGCTTCTGAACCCCTCATTCTGAACAAATTTTATAGTAATGAATGCACAAGTAAGAAAATGAAAGGTGCTGAAGTACAAGCTCTCACAAGCTGGAGTCTCTTAACTGAGCTTAAAGGAACCCAGAAGGAATACAAGTTACTATTACCTTATTTTTCCTGTTTCAAAGATTCTGCTTTGTTTGTCTTTTAATCTATTTGAACTGTTAGCTGCTATGGCTATATACACCTAATACTTATATAAGGAGTCTGGAAAGACAGCAGCCTCCCAGGACCTAAAGGAGGCCTATAAGAAGGCTGGAAAGGAACTTTTTACAATGGCACAGGCAGTGACAGGACAAGGAAGAATGACTTTAAACTAAAGGAGACTATCAGACTAGGTATAAGGAAGAAATTTTTCACTATGAGAACAGTGAAACACTAGAACAGGTTGCCTAGAGAGGTGGTGGATGCCCCGTCCCTGGAAATATTCAAAGTCAGGTTGGATGGGGTTCTGAGCATCTGATCTAGTTGCCCTGCTCCTTGCAGAGAGTTTGGACTAGATGGCCTTTAAAGGTGCCTTCCAACCAAAACCATTCTATGATTCTATGAATTGATCATATTTAGACATTTTTACAGTTCTACATCAAAGACTGATTTAAAAAAAAAAAAGAAAATCAAGCATCTTATCATCTTCCTACTATCTCCTATACATTAACTACACTGAAAGTATTCAGAAAAGTAGGAACATTTGATATTTTCTACCATTTAAATACATGGTATTGTTACTTTTATTCTCTATTAATAATTTTGATGTTAGATATAACATATGGAAGGTAGTTTTGTTCCAATAATGTTCTGGAATTGTAAATTCAGCTACTGGAAGCTACCAACACATTCAAACTGTTTCATCAAAGTCACTCTGATGCTGCCAAAAGGACAAGAGTCAGGCTCTTACCACATCTCAACTAACAATGATAGATACTTCCATGGTCTCAAATTCTCATAGCTTAAAAAAACCAAACAACAAACAAACAATCAGACAACTTAAAAAACAACCTCCCAAAAACTCAACAACAAAAAATGAACCCAGACAAATAACAAGCAACACCCCCAATGAAAACAGGCTTAAACAGGTTAAAAAAATAAAAAGAACCAACCCCAAATATTCCAAACCCATAGCAACCATAAAAAAAGCATCAATTTCATTTCTCAGTAGGTAACAAATACTGCTTCTGAAGAGGCTTGCTAGGGAAGAACTTTCATTACAGAAACCAACACTGCTACTTGCTACTCTGTTCATAGAAATTCAAGTTCACTGAAGAATATCTTTAGAGCATGTTAAGCTGGTAAAACATTGACTGAACAACACTTACACAGTAGTGAAAATTTACTTGGGGAACAGCATGTAGGCACTAAACCATATAATTTTCAAGCATTCGTAATTATTGTCTTCAATGTTGGCCTCAATTCACACAAAAGTCAAGAGCTGCTCCAATACTAAAGCGACTGCAAGCCAAACCTGAGATTAGCAGCACTGGACATTTTTCAATATGCCTCTACTCAAAGTCAACTATTCAGTGATCAAAGTACAAGAAAACAACAATGAAAATGTAATCCAAGGTGACTTGTTCGAAGGAGGCAAGTTATACAGCAACAGGTGGCCAGAACACAGATTTATGCTGCAGCAAGCTTGGGTAGTTTTAGAAGTTAGTTCTGGTAGTTTCCTAGCCAGAAAGACAAGGTGCAACTCCTACACTCTACGGCTCTTTGCCTCCTAGCTGAAACCTAGCAGGTCCACACATGCACGTGAGTTTGCACTGTCAGAACCAACAAATCAGAGTCTTTCAGTCAGACACAAGAAACTCAGAGTTTCAGCTGGTCTAAGGCTCAATTCCTAACAGCAGCAATCCAGATAGGTTCACGGTAATTTAGTGCAAGTAACCGATACGGCGGCTCCTGCTGCCATGAACTGCTCTTGGGCACACTGCCCACCAGCAGCAATGCCAGAGTGAAACTCAAGAGTTCAGCTCGGTTTTCCTTTGCAAATCTTGTAATTCTCAGTTTAAAATGACAATAAAAAATAAACAAGCGAACTTGATCAATTCCCTTATGTGAACAGAAGAGTCCTGAAGTAATGAATTGATTACAGACGGAAGGTACTTTTTAGTACATTTTGCATTAAAATTTAAAAAAAGAAGAACTTTTATACAATTAAAAATATTTTATACTTTGTTTAGAAAAAAATCGCCAATCCTACCTTAACTATCATGGTTTGCCTATAGGCATTTGAAAAACAAATTAGTAGCTTAAAAGTAAAAATTACTTTGCTGTTTATACATCTCTGCTTGAAGTTTGAAAATCCTACTTACACGTTAGTTCTGACTTTGCAAAGTAGATAAATTAGTAAACTTAGAACACTAAAATGAATCTATGTGCATAATCCTGGCAACTGATCTGTTATAATAGAAGTAGAGGAGCACCTGTATCTATGACAATCCCAACGGGACAGGGAAAGCCAGATGCATTTGAGCATGTTTTTGCCAGCCCATAGAATTACTAACTCCAACTGACAGCTACTGCAGCCACAAGAGATGAACAAGTTCTTCAGCACTTTGGTCACGGGACAGCTGATCATCATCATCACAAATAAAATAATTTCCAAGCAATTTTTAACTCAGTGCTGAAAAGCAAGTAAAATCAAACTAGCTGCTACTGCTAAAAAGTTGTCACATAAAAGTTAATATTAGTAAGGAATAATTCCAAAAGCCACTTCACAAAACAAATAAATTTGCAAGAAGCAAAATGAACTGACTTATCTATCATGAAACATAAGAAGCCACAATAGGAACAGGGAAAGGACAGGGTGGGGCTGAGCAAAGACTATACTTATACAACCACAACACTCCATTAAACACACCTAAAATTTCAGCAGTCACTGGGCCTTAATGAGGAATTACAAACCATGACTTGGCAGACAGTCGGAAACACATTCTACCAAGAGGACTGAAAGGGGAAAAAAAACTTACAGGAAAGAAGCAGACAAACTAAACAAACAAAACTTTAGTTGGTGTCAACTGGTGGAAAAGCAATGGAAGAGGAAGTGAAAGGAATTCCTTAGAGGGTACTGGCTACAAAAGATTCATAAAAAAAAGGATAGGAAGTACAAGCTAGATTAATGCTTTATGTGCCAAAGAAAGCCAACCATTAGGCAAAACATTTAAGAAGGTTTGTTAAGCTTAATAACTATTCTCTCTATAGCAGCAAGTGTCCAGGGAAGAATATAAACATAATGGTATTTCCCTGTTAAACTCTGTCCCCAAATCTTTCTGTCCCTTGGAAAGGGAACAAACACTGCTATCAATGTTTACAAACCAAGTCACAGAATCAACAAAGGAACCCTACTCAGGAAGGAAACATTAGGGAGCAGCAAAGAAATTAACTGTTTTGTTTTGACTAAGAACTCCACTATATTCAAAACAGGGTAGCTCATTGTAGTCTGTAATAATTATTGTCATTAACTGGAACTCAAAGTTGTAATACCTATTAACCTTGTTATAGATAATGTCTCCTCTTCCCTCTAAGCAACTGATTCAACTCTCATAGATCTAACTCTATGCCAGGCCAGGAATTGACAAAAAGACTGACAGTAAGAAAAGGAAGCAGCAGCAAAGACAGGGGTGGAAAAAAAAAATTTAAAAACTGTCCCAAGGTTAGAAACTACTTCTTGCAGTACAGCTATGCTGTGTCACTGCCTGTGCCCAGTGCCCAGGACACTGATTCATTGCACAGAGGCAAAATGTAAACTGGCAAATACTCCAGAGAGTAAGACATTCTCTTGCTGAAGAAACACCTACAAAGCTATTCTAGACTGTGTGCTGCCTATGCCTCCTTTATAAGGCCCTGTGCAGTACGTCTTCCCAGTCTGTAGTCTAGCAAGTCCCTTAAGCCATGTCTATTAACCGGGCAGTGTGGAAAGATCACACAACTTCTTCACGTTTTTCTAACAACCCTGCAAACTTTCTCTCAACCACTGCAACGTGAATTCCACACCTTGCCCTCCAAAGCTTTTACTTCTTTTACAAATCTTTTACTGCACTACCTGAAGAAAGTAAGTTGGAGAAAACTGATATGGTCAACACTGAGATTATGATGGTTCATAATTATCTCTTATGAGCCTTGGGTTACTGATATCAGAACAAAGCTTCCCACTACTGCCAATAAATTCATATCGGGGTTTTGTTGTTGTTGTTGACCACTAAACATTCATAACCTCTAGAAACTTAGAGGGTTTTGCTTTTATATGTGAAACTTCAGAACTATGCACATCATCCAATTTATATTTACATCTTCCTAATTGTCTTCCACTACATTCTGCTCTGCCCATGGTATTACCTTGCTTTCCATTTGGCTAGCTTTCATTAAGCTTTCCAATTACTCTTCCACTAACCCACGACTTCTTGCCAAAAGCACCAGCTTCATTTCAGCTTTAATCACAGTTACAGCTGTCCACTCCTTCCTTCCACCCAACCTGTCCTCTTAACTCATCCTTTACTTTAACTGAATCCATAAAGAGTCATTTCAGAACACGGAACTAACGATCTGCCAGGGTCAGGTCCTTGAACGAGGTCACTTAGGAGTTAATTAAAGGGGATTTTTGACTACACCAAAGAAAGAGTAGAAACCAACACAAGCCCCGCTTAGTCAAAACAAAACAAAGGATTCAGCATCCAAGTGAGTTGCATACAACTCCGAATCATTCTTCCACAGACTCCTCTGCCGTCACTCAGAGAAAACATGTTGACGAGAAATCAAAAGCAGCAGTGACACAAAAGGCCACATGCAAACTTACAAGATAAAGAAATGTCAAGAGACAAGGGTTAAAAGAAATAAGTGCTGAGAAATGCCCAAACTGACACCACAAACAGAAATTTACAAAACCGACATGGAGACACAAAGCTGGCAGATCAAAAAAAAAGCTGGCAGAATCGAATTTGATACAGACTGTTATTTCAATAAAACGCACGAAAAATAAACAGAGAAAGACGGGTATGCAAATTGTGCCAGAAATACACTTTTCATGTAAAAGACCTAGGCGGCTGTGTATAGCCTCGAGCTACCTAATGCCGAAGTAACGCTAAGGCTGAACAAAAACACAAAGCGCTCTTTAATAATGACCTCTGCGTGAGAGAAGGCAGCCCAAGAGATTTAAGTGCCATAACACGCCTGTGGACGGCTTAGGAGGAGGATCCTCACAGCAGCACCCGGAGCGAGCGGTGCGGAGCCTCCGGCTACGGCATCTCCCCGCTCTCCCGCACCCGAGCCCCGCTCACGCGTGCTGGGCGGGAACCGGGAGGGAGCACACAGCCACGAGTCCCCGCGACAGGGACGGTCTCTGCGACAGGGACAGTCCCCGGGACAGCCCTCGGGGGCCTCCCCTGCCTCGGGCCGCCCGAGCGCCACGGCCGCCCCCGTACTCGTTCCCGTTCCCCGGGGTCGGTCCGGCGGGACCTGGGAGCTCCTCGCGGGCCGCGGCCGTGACCCAGAGCCGCCGCCGCCCCGCTCTACCTGCATGCCCGGGGCCCCGGGATCCACGCCTGTGTCCAGCACGGCCAGCAGCACCCCCCGGCCGTCGAAGTCGGGGAAGCGGGCGAGGAAGGCGGCGGCGCCGGTCTCCTTCTTGGGCAAGAGCCCGTGGAACGGGAACGGCTCCTCGGCGGCGGCCGCCATGGCGCGAGACCGGGGCGCGGGGCCGGCGGCGG
>VWPU01014943.1:0-53539 GCA_013398955.1 Callaeas wilsoni
GGCCCCGCCGCCCGCCCGGCCCCACCTGGGGCTGCCCCCGCACCCTCCCGCGGAACCCCAAACTGCGGGGGACGCACGCGGTGCGGCGCGGGCCAGGCTGCGGAATTCAGGCTGGGAGAGAGGCGGGGACGGGGCACTTCCCTGCTGTGGGGAAGAGGGAGGGAACCAAGTGTTGCGCTCGCCGGGCTTTGGTGCAGCCCAGGTTTTCCCAGAAGCGTTTCTGGGAGACAGCAGGGAGGGTTGCGGGGTGGTGATGCCGCTGCTACGATGAGGAGGGCAGGGTAGAGCTCCATCTCCCCAAGAGCAGTGCCAGCAGTACCACCCTGGACCGCCTCCCCACTGCCACCCTGCTCCCTCTCACCTCCACCCAGCACCCCATCACCACCACCCTGCATGTCACTCCTGCACTTCCCCGACGCCCACCCTCTGTCCCTGGAAAGGGGACACTGCAGCCAAGCAGGAGGTGATGGAGCATCCGCAGGAACTGCCCCTGGTCCATGCAGCATCCAGGAGCATTATGGGTGCCATACAACCATGGATAATGATGGATGTTTCAACCTGGGAAGGCGCTCCTGGATGTGCAGGGTTCAGTGGTGGCCTTGGTATTGCTGCGTTAAGGGTTGGACTTGATGATCTCAGAGGGCTTTTTCAACTTAAATGATTCTGTGATTCAATATTTTCAAACTGTGATCCCAGTTCCTTTGGGATTGCCACCCCCACTGTTCACTTGCTACTTTCTCTCCAACTTATTTATTTTTTAACACCATGTCAGGGATATCCAGAAATTGCTGAATCCCAGCTCCTTTCCAGTCCAGGGCTCTATGGCCTCCACACAGTGTTGCGATGCTGACAGCTGGGCAAGCTGCGACTAGAAAAATGTTCTGCTGGAATTTTTCTGGTTGGACTGAGTCCTTTTGGATTGCAAAATCCCCACATCTGCCCTCCTTGCCCTCTTTCATGCTCCAGAGCCAGGGGCTTGGCTTTACCGCTTCAGCCTTGGTGCTGACCTGTTGAGCTGGGCTGGCCAGGGCTGTCTGACCCTTCAAGGCTCCTGGAAAATAGCCTGATGTTCCCAGTGCTGTGACTTGGCAGCACCAGGAGCATTGCTGGGAATAGGAGGGAAGAGGGATAGAGAGGAGGATGGAGGGATGGAGGTAAGTTGGCTGCCAGCAGCTGCTGCCCTCCTGCTGCCTTCACCCCAGTGCTGGGGTCGGAGAGGTGAGAGATCCTCAGAAATACACATTGTAGGCTACAGCTTGTGCTAAGTGCCTCCTCATAGCCTTGGGAAAGGTGTTTATGTCCTGTGGGAAATACCAAACCATTTTTCCCTAAAGATTTGCTGCTTAGCATCAGGAACTTTTCCCTTGGCTTTATGCTGGAGGATGAAGATCCCTGGGCTTTGCATCTTGTGGCTCACTGCATCCCAGTTTCTTGTATCCCAGTTCACCCTATCCTGACTTATTCCATCTCATCTCCCCATGTCTCAGCTCACCCCATCCTATTTTTCCCTTGTCCCCTGACCCTATCCCAGCCCCTGCATCCCAGCTCACTGCTTCCCAGCTTACCCCATCCCAGCTCTCCCCCCTCACTGAGCTGCTGCCACTCCCTCTTTTGTGGTACCAAATCCCCCTATGAAAGCATCCTTCCCAGGGCACACAGAAGCCACCTGGGTGCTGACAGTCACCTGAGGGGTACCTGACCACTCCACAGCACCAGATAGCACAATGCCACCTTTGAACCCCTTCTAATAGGATTGACTAAAAATATTTATTATCAGAGCTCTCCAAGGGTGAGCTGAAAAGTGTTAGGCTTCAGGGTGCCTGTCCTTGGGCTTGGGAAATGAAAGCCCAGCCTATTCCTGGCACATTTGCTTCATTCCCTGGGCAAACAGCCTCACTGGGGCTCCATGCTTTTGTATCACTAATTTAATTTGGCAGAGGCCTTGACAAGGGAGGAGCTTCTGGCCTTGCACCTTCCCCAGATTTTCAGGGGCCCCTCTGAACACGGTGCCTTGGCAGCCTCTTGGCTTCAGCCAGGAGCACTGTGATGATGTGGCAGAGGTGGTGGGCACGGATAATGCTGATGTCTTGGAATGCTGCTACCTGTGAAGGAGAGTCTTGATGCCATCGAGGGTGGTGATGCCATTAAACTGAGTTGGGAAGCATCAGACAGACTTTAAGAAACTTAGAACTAATGCAAGAATATAATCAGTCAGTCCACTGCTCTGTCTAAGCCAGCATCCTCCTCCCCAGAGCTGACCTGTAAAGGTCCCTTCCAACTCCAACTCAAATTCCATAGTGGTCTGTAGGAGATGCTTTGAATTAATCTGAACAGCATGTGATGCTTGACCCTGTGGATGCCTCCTGCAGCAAGGTGTGCCAAGGCTCCTTCCCAAGCGGCATGAAAAAAAGGTACATGTGCAGGGATTTTGAACCTGCCACCTCCTCGGTTTTTTTTGGCATGCAGCATATCTGGGATCTAAGGAATCGTGCTTTGTTTCTCGGAAACTTTAATGGGCGAGAGGAAGCCGTGACTCAGCGGCTGATGAATCACTGCAGCTCCAGATTACGTCTCCCTGCTCGCTGGTGCCCCTCAAACACAGGAACTGAGTGAGCCCATGCCAGGCAAGCTCCTGTCACCTCGTGGGATGTCAGTCTGAGCCCAGGCCTGGGACTAGCCAGGAATCAAATCCCACCTCCAGCTCCTGTTTTCCATCCATTCTTCCCAAAGTCCTCATTTCCATGCGATATCAAAGCCTTTCCCATGCCAAAAAGCACCCTGATAGCTTCCATTTTCTCCCAAGTCCCCTTCAACCCCTAATCTGATTTTGAAAACACTACTCATTTTACACTGAAGGTAGAAACACCCTCTTGCTTCCCCCTTGTTTCACTGGATTCAGCTAATTTTGTTACCACTTTGCCCTGTTACACAGTGAAGCTGTGAGCTTTACTCCTTGGTAACACCCAGCTGGTACCCAGGGTCGGTTTATTTGGGGTTTTCTCGGCATGGTGGGATGGGGGGAGTGGTAGAGTGACTGCAGACATGATCACACCTTTCTTCTCCAGCTGCTTCCTCTGCTCTCTGGTGGTGATTTCTATTTGCAGACACTAGTCTGGCTTAAAGTAAGCAATGGAAAACTCTGCTCCCAGAGAAACATTCCTCTCATTTTTTCCCCATGCTTCTGCCTTTTCCCCTCCCTCTCCCCCTCCCACAAAAAAAGCCTGCAGTTTAAACACCAAAAATAACGCACACCCTGGTCATGGTCTGGATAAAAATAGCAGCTCTTGGTATTTAGCAGCAGCAATGGATTTTCTGGCTTTGGAGGAAAATGAGGAGGAGGGATGGGATGGTGACTCTTGACGCACAAGTGGAGGACAAACACAAAGCTGGTGTTTTGGGTGAAGCTG
Organism: Callaeas wilsoni; assembly: GCA_013398955.1. Taxonomy (NCBI): domain Eukaryota; kingdom Metazoa; phylum Chordata; class Aves; order Passeriformes; family Callaeidae; genus Callaeas; species Callaeas wilsoni. The sequence goes on from VWPU01014943.1 coordinate 3,408, forward strand.
CTTCAGCCCCCTTCTCTTCCTCATTTGGAACCAGCTGTGCTCTGTCCCCTCCAGGAAGGGGAGAGCTCTGAGGGTAGGTTGGGCTCAGGTGTCCCAGTCCCACGTAGGTCCCACCTTGGGCAGTTTTGGCACTGCCCTTAAGTGTTGGGGCTGTCTCATGTAGGCAGTGATGGGGGCAAATGCTGCTCTTAGAGAAAATGCCCCAAAGCTGGTGAGTTTTTGGGGGTGCCTCTTGCCCACCCATGACTCGGGAGGCTTGGCAGGTAGGCTTGCCAAGGTGGGTCAGGATTTGCAGGATCATCCCTCCCGGGTGCTTAGACAAGAAGAATGCTGGGGTAGGGAGTGAGGTGGGGTCCTCAGGTGCCTCCTCAAATACTGCTGCATGCTCGTGTTGAGAAAGCTGTGGTGTAAGGGACCTGCGTGCAGGTGAGGAGGAGGGTGGTACGTGTCTGCTCAGGGCACATTTCAGTGTTCAGGCTGTTCAGAGCTGATCGTTTTGTGCGTGTGAGCCTTCAGGAACTCCTTCCTGAGGAAATCCTACAGGCAGCGCTGGTGGCAGGCAAGGGGGAGAGGAGACACACTAGGAGGTGGGGAAAGCGCCAGGGCTGGGCGAGTCCCAGCAGCGTGACGTGTGCCTTCCCGTTTGGGAGCACTCAAGGATCAATGTGAAAGGCAGGGAAGGAAAACCTGTTGGTGAATGCGGGTGTTCCTTCCCCTGGCACGGAAATGGGGTCAGCGGCAGCATCCAAGGGCTGGATTTGTGGAAGATGTGGACCAAAGGCAGAGGAGCAAGTGATACTTGGGCACAGTCTGGTGCCCCCAAGGACCAGCATATGCCCCCAGTTGTAGGAAGCAGAGGCTCATGCCTCCTCCAGCCACCCCCAGGGGTTTCCCGTGCTGGATGGGTGTCGGATCTAATCTGCCAAGGTTGATTTTTAGGTGAAAAACCAGTTGTGCCGGCCATCCCCTCTGTCACAGTCCTTCCTCTGGCTCAGCCCCATGCTGCTGAGGAGCAATCAGTGGCCATCCCTCAGTGCTGGCTTCCCCCAGAGCCCAGCTGAGGTGGGCAGGGAGAGCCAATCCTGCATTTTAATGATATGCAGATGCCAAATTATTATTAGTATTTTGATTATTTTTATTATTTGTTCCCCTCCATAGGCCACTCCCCTGGGGGAAGCTGTTCCCAGAGATCTCTGGAGAGCTGATGTCCCTTGGCTCAGGATCACATGAGGATTTTGGCTGGTGGTGTTGGAGCCTTTGGAATGTTCTGTGCTGCCCTTGGGGCTTAGGTCCTGCCTGGGAACGGGACTATCTGACCTTTGCTCTTCACAGTTCAAAGTCTTCCTGCTCCTCATCTTGTTTGCTACCAGGGGCTCCGTGGGGAGGATGCAGCTGGGTGTCAGGGCGCGGGCAGGGCAGCTTGTTGGGAGCTCACCCACCCCCCGGGAGGGAACCGAGAGAGAAATGCAAATTGTGGTGGGTGGAAGAAGGGAAAAACAACAACGGCCTTTCTCCTGGGGGTGTTTTGCCTCTTTCTGCCCCTCTGCGAGGGAGAGCAGGTTCCTGTATTTTGAGGGGCAAAGTCCCCCTCAGACAGGGGCAGAGGCAGCCTTTGGTTGTGACTGGGGAGCCAATACGAGGGGTGAACAGGCAGATGCCATCTGCTCTTGGCTTGACTCGAGTGCAGCAAGGGGACATTGGACCAGGAGCAGGGACAGACCCTGTCCCCAGGAGTGGGGGAACAGTGCTGTCCTGATGCTCCTCCAGCCCCGTCCCCTCTGCTGCTCCTCTCCCAAGTGCCCGTTTCCAACGCCTTCTGAAATTCTTAGAGGGAGGATTTCCAACCTCATCCCACTCCATCTCTTGCTTTTAGGGAGGATTTTTCTCATAACCATTTGCAGAGTTACTTCCTTCAACCCCCTCTTTTGTTGTGACATCGATGAGTGCAGGGGACAGCCCGGGGACAAAGGCCTGTTGTGGTGAACAGAGGCGGTTTGTGTTCCCACCACATCCTGGTGTGCTCTGCTCTGCCGGTCAGCAGCCACGCCAGGCCCTGGTCCCTGTGGAGGAGCAGTGCCAGGGAGATAACCTGGGTGGGAGCAAGAGGATTAGCCCTGCTGCTGGGAGAAGCCTGCTGCAGGATTGCTAAATACTTTGATGTTCCTACTGACAGCAGAAAGCGGTCCAAAACTACTGGGAAGAGAGAAGAGTGCTGCTATAAGGACAGGGGTGGGATGGGTTCACACTGCCAGAGGGCAGGGTTAGATGGGATACTGGAAGAAATTCTTCCCTGTGAGCACGGTACGGCCCTGGCACAGGTTGCCCAGAGAAGCTGTGGCTGCCCCATCCAGGGCCAGGCTGGATGGGGCTTGGAGCAAGCTGGTCTAGTGGAAGGTGTCCCTACCTGTGGCAGGGAGCTTGGAACTAGATGATCTTTCAAGGTCCTTCCCAACCCAACGCATTCTAGGATTGATTCTGTGCTTGTTGAAACAAGCTGCAAGCAGAAAAATTGCTGGCTATAGCACAGGGAAGGGGGATTAGCCTGGAGGCTACTAGTCACAGCACTCCTCATCCCAGGGAGAGCGGACAAATCAGTAAAATTTTAAATCCCTGCATTTAGAGTTGATGAAAAGAGATAATTTATAAAGTTTTATACACTCTACATAACTAAACATTAGAGCCTGTAGCCCCCAGAGTTAAAAATATAAAAATGGGAATGAAAGTTTTAAAAGGGATGATGAACACATGCCATCTTATGAGGGGAAATTAAAATCCGAGAATGTTGAACATGGTGCTATAAAAATCACATCTCATAAGCCATAAAGCAGCTGTGAATCTATGGCACAAAGCTGGCCCTTCATTGACCTGCTCCAGCCTTGCTCTCGGAGCCACTGCACCTCCTCCTGCTGCACTCTGTGCTCCTGAGCCAGCATTTCCCTGGTGGTCTTTTTGGGCTGAGATAGCAGAATGTGCTGTTGGGAATGTGTTGCTTGAGCTCTGGGTTTGGGATGGGTGCCCAAGGTCCTTGCTAAGGACCTTTGTACACCCTCCTGATGTTTGCTGTTGGAACAAAGTTCCTGAGCATCACTCATGCAAAAAGGGGACTTTGGTAAGAGGGCTGTGATGAAATATCTCTGTGTAAAGTGCAGATGGGGGGGCTGTGGTGGCTGGAAGTGCCTGAGGAGGAATGTGGCGTGCCTGGGAGGGCACGCTTCTTTGAGTGGCTGGAAATATGAGATCCCACCACACGCAGGACTGTGTCCAGATTTTAGTGATGGCTCTGAGCTGTGCAAGGGCAGAGGGGGCCAGGGCGATGAGGGTGGTGGGCACATGTGATGGGGCAGGAGCTCCCCAGGGTTTAGTGTGATGAGGCAAAACACTTCCCTGGCTTAAATCAAAACTTGTAGCACTTAGAAAAGGGCTTTTGCCAGCCCTCACTCCCTTCTCATCTCATCTGAAACATGGAGTTGGGCCTTGACTCTGATTTTGGGAGGCGGGTTATGATCCAGAGGGGTGCTGCAGCTCCCCATGTACCTGCCTTCTCTAGGTACCAACCTCTGATTGATACATACCTGCCTCTTGTTATTGGTTATTGCAATAGGAAGACTGTGTTTCCTCCAGGGAAGCTTTTGGGGGGTTCTCTGCAGGAAATAGAGGTCTTGGGGGCCTCATTTGGCCCCAGACATGCTGAATGGGGGGCCACAGTGGAAGGTGTTGCACTTCTCTTGGAGACCGTAAATGAAACACCCTGGACTGGGTCAACTGCTTGGCCAAGCACAGTGAGACTGGGATGACAAGTACCAGCGTAGGTAACCCATCCTCCCCATCCCAAACACATCTCCATCCCTCAGCTCCTCCATGCACAGACCTTGTCTGAAGGGTCTTCCATGGCATTGACTACCTTCAGACACAGAAAAGCTCATTTAATCCAGACAGTAGAGTCCATCAGGCTTCACGCTTGGCTTTGGGTGTACTAAGGGTCATAGCCAAGGTGGGACATCCCCTCTCTCACAACTTCCTTTTTTTGTCTCATGAATCCGAGCAAGAAAGAGAAGTTGAGAAGTTGCCACCAAACAAACTCCCCTGTTTTGTCTCTCTGAAATCAAATTTAGAAAATATTGAAGTGGTCTGGCGGAAGAGCTTCTTTCGGGCTTTCTCATCCTGTCTAGCTACGTGTCAAAGTGAAAACTTTAAACAAAGAGGTTTGGGTAAAGTCTTCATGTGAAATAAGAGAAGAATTTCAAAATCTTATGAAGTTCATACTTGTCCTAGAGATTTTTGCTAATCAGTGCTGGGATTTTGTTTGGGTTTTTTTGTTGTTGTTTTCCATTGAGAGTATATTCTAGTGGAACGAGCCTTCCAATCTGTTTTTTGGTGGGGTTTCCATCATGTTGGGAATAGATTGCTGTTTAAATCAGGCAAATGGTTTTGGCTCTAGATTTTGAGGTTGTTTCCCTTTGCTCCCAAGTATTCATAGCACAGTTTTGCTTTCTCTGGCTGCAAATTGCAGACCCAAGAGCCTCTCTAGCTCATGGGAGCAGCTGAATTTACTAGCAAAACATCTTGTGCTGGTCTGAGGCCAAAGCGCGGCTCCCTGCCTTCCTGTGGTTAATAGACCAAGTGTGCTGACCTGACTTTGTGGCCACTTGCTGTTTATTGCTATTTATTTTAACAGGATAGTTGGGCCAGGAGGGACTTGGGAGTCTCTGGTCCCACCTTCTGCCCAAGGTAGCCCTAGGGTTGGATAAAGTTGCTCAGGGCTTTTTTCAGCCTGGTCTTGAACACCTACAAGGATGGAGATGGCACCACCAGCCAGAGTTGGGCTGCCCCAAAACTTCCTCCCAGTGTTTTTTTATTGCATTCCATGTGCTAGATCTATCAGCTGCTCTGTTCCTCCAGGTTTGAATGTGAATCTGTGCTGACAAGCTGCCCATGCTCCTCCCATGGGACAACCAAAGATTAAGGAGAGGGGATTCGTGTTCGTTCTTGGCATGAGGTTGGGGCTGGAATGCTGCTGGGCTTGGATGCACGAGGGCCCTGGTCCCACTCCACTCCTGGACAGGCACACGGCTCACTCCTTCAGTATCTTTTATTAATGTATAGAAAATGCATTAAAAAAAGGAACTATACATAGCCTAAGAGCGGTCAGGACTAAAAATACTAGTTAACAATGGTTAACAAGCGTTGATCCCATTCTCCAAGCTACATTTTCATTACAGGGTGGGGAGGGTTGTTTAATATATTATTTATTTATATTATAGATTTTATTTATGCATTTATTTACTTTTCTCTTCCCCCTCATTTGGTTGCAGTGGTTTGTGTTTGAGTTCATCAGAACCTGTCCAAGGCATTTCATTGCCTCTGTTCTCCCTTCTTATTTATGGTTTTAGAAATTTTTTTTAACATATTTAGCACATTTCCAGGATAACACCTGTACACAGGGGGCTGCTTATTTGTTTGTTTGTTTGTTTAGGTCTTTGTGTCCCCATCCTTCTGAGAAACCACTGACATCTGAAGAACTGCAGGCTGAGTATTGAGGCGGGTCTAGGCATCAGGATCTCCCAAGGGAAGGACCTTTCCCTCCCACTTACCCTAAATTTCCCCTCTGGAAGGGGCAAGGAGCTGCCACCACCATCAGGATATCAGGAAAGGGGAAGGTGACCCTGGAGGTGCTGGTGGTCCCCAGGGGGCTCTGTTGGGTTTTATGGCCATCCCAGGGTGCTTGGCTGGCAGAAACAGGGATGGGCTTCTTGTTTGGCCCTGGGACAGAGCCCTTTGTTAGTGGGTGTAAGCATGAATTAAAGGGTTTTTTTCAGGTGAGAGTTCATTGCTGGCAGTGTTTGGTAAAGTCAAAACTTGTGGGCATTTCTGGGGGGCACAGGACAGGGGGTGCGTGGTCATCCTGAATGTGATGGTGGGGACATACCAGGAGGGCAGCTCTGGGCTGGGATGGAGGTCATGTGCTGGTGTGGAGGTGAGGCACCGGGAGGGTGCTTTGGCTCCTGCTGTAATTTGCTCTGAGCCTGTTGTGGGCACGGGGACACCAGTGGCTGAGCACTCATCGGTTGCATCTCTGGGAATGAAGGTGGCATGAGCGTGCTTTCCACACCTGGGCACTTCACCTGGGGTGAGCATCACTTTGGGAAGGAGGCAAGAGGTTGGGGAAAGAGTGCATTTAGGCTGGTACTAAGCTTTGAGATGCCCATGGTAAAATAATGCAAAGATAAGGAGTAGAAGCAGACTTCTCCCCAACCTCTATGTGGATACTCTCCCAGTACCTTCCTACCAAAACCCAGCTACCCTTGAGGAGAGCCCAGCCTCTCTCCTTCTTGAAATTATTCATTTATAGATGTTATCACTCTACTAAAAGCAGCTTTTCCTTTTCCCTTCAGGACTCTTTTTTTCTTTGGTTATGTTTCAGTGCAGTGTGCAATGGGAAGGTGGGCTTGGAGAATGGAAACAGAGGGAAATGAAAACTGGACAAGAGATGAAAGTCCCTTTGTGTTTCCCTCCAGGATTTTGGGGTTACAAATAAGAGGTGGCTTTGATAGGCTGCGAGGGTCACGGGCACACGTGGTGTTCTGCTGTGTGAAGGATTTGATGTGCTTCTTCCTGCTTCCTGTCACACGAGATGGCACCTCGCAGTGGATAGTGTGGTTTGGGTAACAGCCTCACGTTCCTTTTTGGGCTCTGGAACAAGCCTGGGCCACGCAAACCCAGGATGGCAGTGGAGCCACCAGAGCCCAGTGACAGTTCCCGTGCTGAAGCCAAGGTCTCTCAAGATGAGCACTGCACCAGATCCAGGCTTGGTTTCTGGGAATTTCAGGGCCAGATCTGGTCTAGCTGGAGAATGAACTAGCCCATCCAGTGACGGAAGGTGAGAAGAAACTACTTAAACATGTGGCCATTCTGTAGCATCAACATTAAGCACAAATTTGCTTGAAGGAGCTGGCAGGAGCTGGCAGGAGCTTTGTCAAAAAAAGAAAAAAAAATTAAGGCAGCATAGAAAAATGACTTTCTGGGAAATCATATCTTGTTTATGGACAATGTGAGCAGGGGACAATGGCCCAAAATATTGGGTCGTCGTTGCTGGTTGTGTGCCTGGGTTCGAGTTGGATTATCACCAGGAGAACCATGATGTGTAGAAGTCTTTCCTTTAAAAAATTGTAGCAACTGTCTTTCACCAATGTCATGGAAAGGCAACATCCTGGTATCACATGAGAGGTCAGGGACCAGCACTGATATATAATAGCACTGAAAGATTGGATATTGTCTCCAAGAGTGTCTTTCATACCTGACTGTGCAGTTGGGTCAACTGGGCTGACTCATCCTGATTACAGGACTTGTAAAAGGGATGACAGACATGAGGAGGGAGGAACAGATATATGTCAGTAAACCTGTTTAGAGAATAATCAGCATTTTTGAGGATCTTCTTTTGAACATCCTGGAAAAGCTTGGCAAGCTTTGATTTTCTGTTTGAGTCTGAATTTTGAAAAGAGAGGTTTCTTGCCTTTTGCTTGACTGTGAATGATGAGCGCATGTTTCCACTGACATCTCTTCCTTTCACCTGGGTAGGTAAGCAAACAGCACCATCCACTGCCAGTCTCTGCTGGTTATAACCACTGCTCTGGTATAGCTTTTGTTGAGATATTTTTTCCTATAAATTCTTGATGGTTTGGGGAAAAATTTACTCTGCTGGTCTACCAAAAGCCTTCTTAGGCTTTAATCAGTTCCATCTGCTGCTTTTTGTTGGCTTTTGAGTCTTAAAGCAGGGTTGGGTGCTCCTGCAAGAGATCCCATCATCTGCAGCCTTTGACTCACCTGCTCCTCAGCTGGTTGACTTGTTGCCTGATTTGATGCCAAGGGGAAGTAGGAAGGGACACCTCATTTACATATGAGATGTTGCTGAGTATCCTTTCTCCAGGTCAGCTTGTAAGCTGACCACATGAAGGACTGGGACCGGTATCTAATCTTGACCTGGGAGTTAGCTGTGATTTCATATGCCAGTATGTGGCATGGAAAAGGAGGTTGTGTTTCCCACTTAATGCTCTTCTTCAGCCCTGCAGCCATAGTGAGTAACGTCAGAACAATAAGGAGTGTGACCATGAAAGATACACTGGCCTGAATTATAAGCTACTGCAAAGATGCCTTTATGTTGCCATCTGAAAGAGGTTTTTGAGACAAAGCAGCTTCAGTGTGATAAAACCAAATAGCAGTGGTTAGCATTTGTAATGTTCCTTTGGCTGCAAGTCCAGCGATGAGCTGCATTGTCCTTGGATGCAGGGATGAGTCCCTTCTTCGAGACCAGGCCAGTGACAATGCCCAGCATTGATCGGAGTCCTTGGCAAAAGAGTGACTTGAGCATGGTGGTCATTTGGGCTATGTGGAGGTGGGGTCAATGACAACAGGGCACAGACAGAGTTATCCAAAGGGTCCATCTTCTTTGAGACAGGAGAAGTTAAGGATGAGAAGAGCGAGCTCATTAATTCTTCCAAGGGCCTTGAAGTGCTCCAAAATCTGAATGAAATCCCTTCCAGGAAGGGAAATAGTTGATTTCCTGTTAGAGAGATGGCAATACCAAGGCACTGAGATTTGTGTCACTCTTGTGATGGCACTGAAGAGGGATGGTGTAGGAGAAGGAAAGAAATGGGCATTCCTCAGCTTGCACTTGTCTTCACTTAGCTGCATTGTCATAATTCCGTGTGTGCGTGGAGGCCCGTGAACAGGAGCACCTGAGCTGTGACAGCTGCTGGCTTCAGGCTGGGCTGCATTTGTGTGGTATCTTTTTATTGCTGCTCCTTCTCTGAAACTCATTTGTTTGGGACCAATGACCTCCGTGAGAGAGAGCATGATGGAATGTAGAAATAACAGAGGAAATGGGTCCTAGATTTCAGGACCACAAGTAGGGATTTTTCTCCTAAGTCTTCTAATTTAAGTCCTTTCTTCTCCATCAAAATCGGCATAATCCAGGCAGAGGTCATGAACCTGGAGTGGGCTGAGTTCAGCTTGGAGGAGTGGATAATGCAGGTTGGGGCTGGTGGAGTAGTTCTTATTCCCATACACCCCATGCACGTGAGGATGACTTTGTGGTGGGACCAACACGTGAGCTGTGGACTCTCTGGTGTTTGCCTACATATGCAGATATTTGCCAAGCCCTCCTGTGAAAACTGGGGATGAGATGAGCCTTTGCTCATCCTCACTTAGTCCCCATGCATCCAGAGCCTGCACACAGGGGAGAGAGGGGCCTCTGCCTGCTGGAAGAGTTGGTGTCTACAGGACGGCATGAAGCTTGGGACCTCCCTGCCAGGAGGGGACAGGGAAGCAGGGAGAGGATGGGCATCCCTGGCCATGATTGGGGTGGAAATGGCCACACCAAGGTACCTGTGGGGAAGGTTTCTGCCACAAGCCCCGTGGCAAACATTTCTAACAGGGTTTGCTGGGGATTTCTACGTCTTTTAAAAAAATATCAAAAAATCTGTCTCTTTCTCTTTCTTCTCATGTTAAGGGCCAGAGTATTGGGATGGGGAGACTGGAAATTTGGTATTTCTCTGGGACAGATGCAAAGCAATGAGGTCTTTCCTTTCCCATGGCCTTTCCTTGTGCCACGGTTCCCTCCAGCACTCGTGAGGGGCAGGTTGCTATCTCAGACGAGTAGTAATTTTTTTTTTCCCTTTTCATATTATAAAATACAAACAAATGACAGAAAAGGTCAGGTGGTGGGAGGCAGGAGGGGTTCAGCTGGCTCAGAGCTGTAGGGACCGTCGCTTCCTCCCAGAGATGTTACGGTGGTTGTAAGGTCGCATCTTCATTTCCACAAAGGGGATGGAGAACTCGTGGCCTTTCCAATGGTACCAGTTAATCCCCTGGCAGGAGGGAGAGAAAGGCAGAGGGTAAAGAAAGACCCTAACCAGAAACTAGAGTGGGAGATGAAGGAAACAAGGTTGATTGCTGTAGAGAAGCCAGAAGGAAAAACTTGCTATAGCAGGAGCAAGCCCCTGCTGCTGTGGCTTGATTGTTTTTTTCCCGCTGCTCAAAGGCTGATCAAATTTCATGTAGGTTTTTTTTTTAATCTAACACACGACAGCAAATGACTATGGCAGCGTGTGTGAGGCACAAAGCGTTAGCCTAGATGGCTTGAAGGTGGCTCCCTTTGCTCCAGCTGGTGTGGGGTCATGCCACCAGTTCTGACCCTGGTGCACCAATCACACAGCCCCAGCCCTAACCTAGGCTTGCGGACAGGTTCCCCTAGAACAAATTCCAGAGGCTTTCAACCCAGCTCTGCCCTTACCTGACTGTGCCGGGACTCTCCGTACTTGCCGTTGAGATTGGTGCGGTGGCAGTTCTTATACCACCAGGCCCCTTTGTAGGACATGGCACAGTTGGTCACGGCGACGTCGTTGTCCCTGTCCTTGGTGGAGAAGGGGCGTCCCTGGTGATAGGTGAGGGAGTCTCCTGTGGAAAGAGGTGCCATTAAAAGTGATGGAGTCTGAGTTATCTGGTTTTTCACAAGGAAATTAGGATATTCTGGTTATGTGGTAGCCGGCCAATCAATGGCTCAAGCAGCTGACAATCTGGGGATAACGTTAACTGGAATTGTTTGTAATTGGTTCATCTGAGGTCCTCTGCTGTCTGTTTAGGATCAGTGCAGACCATAGCAAATCTTAGAGGCTTCTTGGCTTTGTCAGGTAAAGTGCTTGGTATGTGTTTAGATCTGAATTTCAGTGTTTCAGAAATTAATTCAATCCCAGACTTTGGCATCCCTGATTTCCCGAGGCTTGGCTCTGCTATATAACTTCAGGATGCTTTCAGCCTCCTTCTTTCCTGTTAGCCAAAGGGAGCTTTTTCTCTCAAAGGAGACCAAACACTCATCTCGTGAACCAAGAGGCTTGGCCACCTTTTCTGTCTTTGGATAAGGGGAAAAAGTTTTTGGAAGGTATGTGATGCCTTATTCCACCAAAACCTCTAACCTCATCTCACCTCCTCACTAGATAACTAGAGAGCTGCTTTAGTGTGAAAGAAAAGCCAGAGTAAAACTGAGTGATGTAGTTACAGGAGACATTCTAAATATGTTCCTTGGTGATCCCTAAGGACATATGACCTGGACCCGTGCTGGCTGTGCGCGATCCACATAGAGAGTCTTACTAGAAAACCTCTTGGCAATGAACCGTTTGTTGAGCCCTCGCTCCCTTAGCTCAAGGTGGAGCAGAAGCTCCTTGGCTGGATGGCTAGAAGCAGAGTTTGCCTGGCAAGGAGGACAGAATCATGTCTGCATGACACTGTTACTGCCATTCTTGGCAAGAGGTTGGGTGCCTTGTGGCCTGGGATTGGAGCTTAGAGCAAGTGCTTTGTTGCACACAATCAAGATTCCTGTCACTTCTCTTCCAGTGGCAACTAACTGGTATTGAATAGGGAAATTCCTGCATCTTAGGTATATTGTGGGGTTCCACCTAGTACATGGTGGAAGTTTCGTCATGGAGGCTTGCACTGGGCATGTCTATCCCAGATAAAGGGGCTACAGCCGTACCCCTTCTCCCTTCTTGAGGAAGAGATCCCCTGTGCCCTCCCTCTAGCACCCACTCTCTTCTGGTGGGCAACTTTAACTCTCCTGAATCAACCAAGAAAGCAGGTGTGGCAGTGTCCTTGCAAAACTGGGTAGTGTTTGGCCTTCACATGAGGAAATGACTCAGAGGATTTCAGATTTTTCCATAGCTGTGGAAAGGCAATAAATACAGCCTCCAGCACGACATCAATAGCCAGCTGTGACTATTGCCAAGGGAGATGACACCTCTGATGACTGACCTGGTTATTTGAACAGCAATTTCTCTGATATTAAATCTAATCCCCAATGGAAAATTCTGTGTCCTTAGTGGGATTTATCTGCCTGGTTTACATGATGGACTGCAGGAAGGCAGAAAGGACTATGGGTTTTTTGTCTAGCCACTCTAGACAAGTGAGATTTCATGCTGGGATTTCCTTTACAGTCTTGCACCAACCAGTCACAGGATTTCCCAAGATCCTTGCTAGCAATGAGGCTGTACCTGAAGTGCCATTGTAGTCCCCAATTCGCAGTTTGTACAGGCTCCGGGAGTCGCCAATGGAGAACTTGTCGTAGTAGGCGTATGCCGCTTCCTGACCATCCCTCATGTCTATTCGTAGCTCGTAGCGCCCTTGGGACGTGATCTTGTGGATGTTGTCCAAGCCTGTTGGGACAGTGAAACACCCAGTGAGACCTGGTGCCCGGATCCGCTCTGTGAACAAACAAGGAAAGCTCTAGGCAAATAAAACAGTAGTGGGAAATGAGAGCAAGCAGAGGAATCAAAGAGCAGCAGCACTCGTGGTGAGTCTGTGTATCTCCTGGCACCGCTGGGGTCTGAGCTCTCCGTCCCCACACAAGCTTCACTTCCCTGTGGCTGTGAGCGGTGGGTTCAAGGCCCAGGTTCAGATTTCCTTCTTTGATAGAAGCTTGGAACATTCAGCTGTTGAGCCCTGGTGCTAGTTATGTTGTTGTTAAGCTCCCATACAAGCCAGAGTGTGTTTATACTGCAGGTCCCTTTGGCTCATGTTCAGGTGTTGGAGGAGCACACTCAATTTCAGAGCTGTGCTGTGTCTCCCACTCAGTCCTTTCCTGCTTTCACTGGACAGCTGACTTTCTGGCCACCAGTGCAACCTGTAGACATCCAGTGGACAATGATGGGTTTTGGTCCATGAAAACTGACAGCACACCCCCCTTCTCTCCTAGAAAGAGCAAACTAGGGAGCTGCTGACCTTCGCAGTGTGCTTTTATGTGGTGTGCCTCTGCATGACTTCCTAATGTCAAGGGCAGGGAATGAACAGAAGGAAAACTGTCTGAGGGAGAATGTAGAGGAATGTGGTGAAGGGCAAGGAGCCAACGGCTGGCACGGGTGAGCAGCACAGCGCACATGGAACTCAGGTTTGACACATCAGTGAAAGGCAACCAGGGAAGGTCATACCCAGCCAAAACTCGTCCTCCAGGTTTCCAAAGCCAACCCGGTAATCTGCCCATTTCCGGAAGAAATCGGTCAGCCCGTTCTGCCGCCGCTGGAAGACCTGATGCGGAGGAAGACCAGGGGGAAAATCATAATGATGGAGATGAGAAATGGCTTTGCCAGGCTTTGGACACACAAGGTAAAGATAATAATTTTTCTTTCCATTGGGCTTTTCAGGTGAGAAAACTGCAATGCACATCCTGTTAGCGTTAATTGCAGCCATGCAATTAATTCATGTGCAGACGTAGAAACCAAAGAGGTATTAGATAATGTCCAAAGCAAATCAATGGTAGAATAGGAAGGAATTGGCCTTCGAGGTTTCTGCTTTAACTAATACATGGTGCCTCTGGTTTTCTAGCACATAATTCTGCTTTGAGCTGCCTATTTCTGTCATATCCAAGGGGATGCTCTGAAGCAGAGTGAGAGGGAAATTTACTGGCTAGAAATAAGCATTTGAGGAAGCCCATTTTTTCAGTTTTGACTATACATCTAGCAGGGTTTCGTGTAATGTGCGTAAGTAAGAGTTCGACATGAATAAGATCAAAGCACCATGGCATTATTTACTTACACTGTCAGTCCATCTATGTCAAGACAAGCAGTGTTAGTGCAATTCAAAAGCCAAACAGGCATTTGTTTCTAAAGTTCTCCTGTGCAGACTCAATTGGGGTGATGCCTGACACCCTCCTTCTGCAGGCAGCGTGAATCATTCCCCGTGAAAGCTACCAGCCATTAATTTCATTTCTAGAACAATAAATCAGATTTTGCTCTCCAGAAGCACTGCAAACTTGTCAAATAAATCAAAGGGCATTTCTCCAAGTGTAACTATTATTACCGGAGCGTGGGCCATTCCCCGCGGCGTGGGAAATGAAGCGTTGTGACACTGAGCCTGCTGTCACTCCCGTGCACTGTGGTGCTTTGCTGGTAGGGGCTCAGTTAGTTTGTGATGGGGACAACATGCAGGACAACCGCCTGGATACTCACAATCCAGCCGCCTCCGTCGGTGGTCATGTCGCAGTACACCGGCACCCGCTGGCTGAGGTCCCCATTGATGGAGATGGTGTAGACACCGCTCAGCGTGTCTCCGTTCATCAGGTGCTGGGCGCAGTCCTGAGGGTTAGCAAAGACACGTCCTCCTGCAAAATCACAAAAAAAAAAAGGGAAAATTCAAGCAAAGAGACACCTCTTCCCCATGCCTCAGGCTCCACTAGTTACAATCCAGGAAAAGTCTATCTTGGCTTCTGTGTTGCAAATAATTCCACGAGGCAGTGAGACTTTACATCAGCCATCAGCCTCAGAGGACTTACTTGAAAAAATGTGTGCATATATTAATTATTCTTCCATATGTCCTATATTGGAAAGGTGCATGGTAACATCACGATGAGTGATGAGGGATGTCACTTCTTGGACCATCTTTCTGCACTGTGTCTGAAACCCTGGGGTTTAAGCTGTCACCAGCATATTTAGACAGCTATGAAAATACCAAAACCTGTTCTCCTCTCAGGGTTGCCAGCTCCAATCAAGCTTTATAACTTTACTCATTCCAGGGGGATTCTCCTGATTCTCCGTGCCCTTGGAAATGATGGTGGCTGTATGCTGAGCTAATTGTCACTTGCAAACTGAGCAGGAATGAGGCTGTGTGAGATGCTAGAGATAGGTAGCATGGGCTGTGTGACTGTGCTACAGGTGTTCTCTAATGAGGAAACATCTTATTTTGTGGTCAGAGTTTAGGAAAGTCTTAATTATGACAATTATTCTGGCAGTATTGGAATGTCAACTCAGGGAACAATTTTTTCTTATTTAAGACAAAAGATGGAAATACATCTTTTTCTTTGGTGTTGGTACGTATGGATGATGGAATAAATGAGTGCAGATCTGGCAATGTAGATGTGGTTTTCATGGATGTCTCTGTAACAAACTGAGAAGGTGTGAGGGACCTTCAAGTATTCTATGCTGTGTGTGTCCATCACAGTTGTGTAGTGCCCCATAGGACCAAGGCACAACCCTTGTCTGTTGCTTCCCACTTGGGTGTATTCTCCTGCACCTTGTGACCTGAAGACTTGGAGGTCATTGCTGTGTCCAAATGTTGAAGATCTCCTCTTTTTTTTCCCCATCTTTATGGTCTATAGCACAGTCTGGCGAGACATTGTTTGTATTTTATAGTATCCAACAATGAAAACTTCTTCAACGACATGCACTTTGGGCTCCCCTGAGCTCTGTGGAGATTGCTTGTCTCTTAATTTACATTCATATCTTTAAGAACCAAGGAGACCTTGAAACCACTATAAATTATAAATACTGTATCTGTTTCCTTTTGTCTCATCTGTATACAATTCCCCAAGAACCTTATGCAAACATGAAACAAAAGAGGCTGAGCTATTAATATGTCAGAGGGAATAGAAGAACCCCGGGATGTGTACTGTAAGCAGAAGGAAGCAGAACAACTTAAATTAAGCCTGTGTGGTTTTCTTTCCTTTTTTTTGTGGTGTCCTTAAAGAGAAGTCCTTGTTTCTGCAAAGTGCCTTGATGCATTGCCAGAGTAAACTGAATCCCAGATCTGGATGCTTTGATAAGAGATGCTGTCCATGGATTGCATTGCCTTGGTAATAGTTCCTGGTTGCTTCTGTCTCATCGATATTGGGGTAAGTGGGGAGAAACTGACTTGTTGCTAATGCCTATCTTCATCTTAAAAGCAAGTTAAATGTGTTGGATGCTGCATCAGCTGGCAATGGTGACTAATTGCTGAGGTCTGGCATTTCTGTTTGATGGAAAAGGTGCTCTCCTTGCCTGATGTAAGTGGGCTTCTGCTGCTTTATCCCACCTGAGAAGTCACCCCCATGCAGCTTCATCCCTGATTCCCAAGCAGCCTCAAAGATTACATGTATTTTTCCATACCTGCCTGAATTGTACTGGCTATATGTGCATGTGTAAGAGGCAAGAATGACAGGAAAGCCTGTTTTGTAGATGTATTAGAGAAGTAATTTCTTCTTTTGTTGACATAAATAGTTTCTGTTATCTCTTAAAAGCAAGTGAAGGGACCTTTGCATCTAACTGAGATGGGGAAGTGTATCCACAGCAGATTCAAAGAAAACTCTCCTAACTGAACTCGCAGTGCAGATGGGAGGAATTTTGGTGGACAACATCTTGAGACTTCTCAGTGCTGCTGACTCCCAGGAAAAACATGATTGGATTCAGCCCTGAACAAGATGCATTCTGTCTGTAAGTGCCCTGGCCTAGCCATGTTTTTTCAAAGAGGATGAGGAACAATTTGCTTTGCATAATTTCTGTTACAAATGGTTGCAGAGGATGGGAGCAATGGTGACATTCTCGTGCAAGCTTCGTTCTTGGAAGCTCAAGTATTCTGTCTGTGAGGGTTGTGGTGACTGTGGATGCACACCTTTTGATTTTGAAAGGAAACCATTCCCATTACTTTAGTGCCTTAGTGGATTGTGAATGCTCTAGAATTAGAGTGGGAAGGAATAATGCAATTAGATAAAGTCAGTGGATTAGATAAAGTGCTGGCTCTGCTGTCTGTGACTCCAGTGGTGGTGGTGGAGATGCACCTGCTTGATATTTCCAGGGATACCCCAACCCTGGAAACTTTCAAGATCAAATTCAACAGGGCTCTGAGCAACGTGGTCAAGTTGAAGATGACCCTGCTCGCTGCAGGTGGATTGGATGAGATGACCTTTAAAGATTCTTTCCAACCCAAAGTATTCTATGATTCTTTGATATTTGTGAGCAATCGGATCGTGTCTACAGCATGGAGATGCTGGCTGGGTCCTCTCCCAGGAGCATACCTGTTGATATGTGTTGTTGATTTTAGTGGGTATTTTTTCCTCTGCTTATGCACTTGAGGATGGACATGGGCAAGGCAAAGGGCCTAGTAGATGGTTCCTGGTCTGAAGCTCAAATCCCCTTGTCCTGGGCTGGGTCTTGTGTTTGAATTAGAGATTCTTCAGCCACTAACTTTTTGCAGCAAAGCAGCATTGTTGGTCATGGCATTGTAAGTACCTCTCTATGGATCGTGATGGGATGCTGCCTGAGGAGGGCAAGTCCCTAAGAGCAGTCCATTCCTACCAGCGTGATACACGGGCTAACCTCCACCTGTCTGAGTGGATGCAGTGTGAGTCCTCACCTGTGGTGAAGGTGGTCGAGATGACGCCGCTCCGCATGGCGTTTTGGGCAGCTTGCAGGTGCACAGTGTACTCCGTGGTCTCAGAAAGCCCCTCCAGACGGATCCACGTGTCCTCGGCATCCACAATCAGCTCCTGTACATGGGTCCCAGAAGGAGGTAGACACCAAGAGCAACAGATGAGAAAAGCGATGGGGAGCCTAAAGAGCAAGTGAGGAGGGAAGGGAAGCCACAAACTACTGCAGCCCTCGGAGCCTGGCTGAGGAGCATTGCATGACTGCCTGGACCCCTGGACTGAGTGAATGTGAGATCAGTCAATATAGTCAACATTTCCAAATGGTTTGGGTGGGGGAAAGCAAGCTGGTTTGGAGACAGATTTAAATGTTTGCAGTCTGCGTCCTCTGCTTACTGGCTCTGTTGGGACCTGTGTGCCCTCGGTACAAGACATAACTGATTGCCCAAGCAGCGCAAGGAATACAGCTGGCCAAACCTGGTTATCAGCCAGTTTTGACTCCGTCGATTCCTGTCATGTTAATTTTTCTGGTTGTTGGCCAGTGCCACACAGCATTATTGAACTCCTTCTGCAAAGCTACTATCCTCTGGCTGCTGTGAGCCAATCACACCAGCAAAGGAAAACCGGACTATTTGCCATGACGTATTTCTGATGGTGTTTGTTGCAGCTCCTCCAGACAGGCAGATGTGGACACACTCATTAAATAATCAAATATATTGTATTGCAGGATTAATTAGCTGTCTGTGCCTATCTTCCTTTTTGCAGGAAGGGCAAATGGCATTTTTAGCATCCCTGCAGAATAATATTCTCCTACCTCAGTTCGCTTGTGTTTCACAAGTTGTGAATTTCCCCTGCTCCTCCAAACCTTCCAGGTAACTCCTCTATGCCCAGACCAGTAGGTGTGCATAAACATTTTGCCTTAGGCAATCTCTTGCTTTTTTCCCATCATCCTGCTTAGCAGAAAGCAGTGTCTGCCCTTCTGGTCTCCCTGAGCCGGTGCGCATCATTCTTTTGCTTTGTTTGGCTTCTCCGGCTGGTTTTACCATGGTCGTATTATTCTCTGACTTAATGAGCCTCTTTTGTGTAAGGACTCACTCACCTTCCGGCTGCCATCGGTGGATCTGTAGGTCATGATGTAATTCTCGATCTCTCCCACGGGAGGAACCCAGGAGAGCAGGGCGCTCCGTCGTGTGACTTCACTGGCTGTCAGATTTGTTGGAGGATCCAAAACTGCAAGAGTGGATAGGGACCCAGGGAAGTGCCATTTCTCACACACAACCACCTCAGCCCTGCTTCCCAACTCAGTACACTGGGATTCAACCTTGCAACACTGAGCTACAGGCAAAGTCCATCCTCACCCTCAGTTTCAAGACCTCATCACCCATCCTCAGTCTTGAACATAGCTCTGCAAACCCTCTAGGAGTCCTCCTCTACCTGCTTGCCACCTTAAGGGTAACAGCTGTGAAATTCATGTGCTATGGGACCTGTCAAGCAGTTTGTGAGCAAAATGGGTTGTCATGTTCTTCTGGACTATGGCCTTAGGCAAAAAAAAGACCTGGTTAAGGGTCTGCTCAGAAAACCACATCCAGGGGAAATCACTGAAAGAAAGGGATGGATGGAGGGATGGATGGATGGATGGATGGATGGATGGATGGATGGATGTTGAAAGAGTGAAAATAATGGTTGATGCTTATTGATTAAAATTCTGTTCTTGTCTTGTGNGGTTGATTGGCTTGTTGGTTAAAATTCTGTTCTTGTCTTGTGCCCTGCACTGGTATTTGGAATTGGTGTTTGTGTCCTTTTGGCATGTGGCTATCTCTAGGCCCATACTGTGTAACAAGAGCTTTGGCTCAGCCTTGCTGGCTGCTTTTCCTGGGGTGGATGATGCCTTAAGATTTTAGCTTTTATATTTTCATATATTTGTAATCCTGCAATTCTATAGTGTGTAACTCCGAGCTCCATATAGAGTGTTAACAACTGCTTTTCCCATTTTGGTCAGACACAACAATTCCTCTCCAGGCCTGAGAATCAAGGACACCTCACTGTCTCAGGCCCCAAGGAATGTAAACAAAAGTGAGTTGGGGGGAAGCAAACTAAGAGAATGAGACTCCACTACCTGAAGCTGTAATTGGACAATTAACCTCTGCTATGCAAATGGACGAAACTTATATCTGTCCAAAAAACGTGTGACTGCCGTCCACCCCACGTGCCGTCTCTGTCAGCCTCCTGCACTGCCCAAGGTGTGCCCTGTGAAGGCCTTTTAATAAATCCCTGCCCTTTATCCTTTAACTCTGTCCAGCCTCTGTTCCAGGTCAGTCTCTACAAGGCATCATGGGTGCATGGCTAGGGATGAGGAGTAGGAAGTGATGGTACATACGAGTAGTGAAGTTGGTGCTGATGGTCTGGCTGGTGAGAGGCCCGTTGGTGGCGTACATAGAGACTGTGTAGGTGGTACTGGGCAGCAGGTTGGTCAGCTGGTACTCCTGATTGTCTCCATCCACGAGAATTGTTTCTCCTGCAACTATAAGCAAAAAGGGATGAGTTAGGGTGAACATTCAAGGTGGTTCTCCAAAACTTGTCTCCACATATGACCTCATGAATAAAAGCACTTCTGTTGCTGAAACACCATAAGGTACTGTGCAGCAGCTGAGCTGTAGTGGTGTTGTTCAATCTGAAGGATGGTCTAATTTTTCCCACAATCCCTATAAAACCCAAGGCAAGGGTTCCTTCTCTACTCCCTCTGTGAAGGGCACCCACTGAGCCCTGGGCTTTGGGATGAGAGAGAGGCTGAGGTGAGCTGAGCCCCAGTGTACCTGCATGGCGCGTAAGGACAAGGACATAGCTTTCCACCTCCGACAGCGGCGGGTTCCACTGCAGCAGCGCCTCGGTGGGAGTGATGTTGGTGGCCGTGACTCCCAGGGGGACATCCATGGCTACGTGGGGGAGAGATCCAGAGAATCAGAAGCATTAGGAAATTGGGCAAAGAACTGGAAGGGCTTCTTGTGGCATATCACTCTATGTCCTGCCCTGCTGCCCAGACACATGTGCCTGCACAGGAGTTACTGCTGCCCAAGCTGGAGTGCAGAGATGTCACAGCTTGTGCTACTCTTCTACCTGGGTTGCTCTTCCATTGTCTTCTTGATGGCCAGTCTGGCATGTTAGGGGTTTTCTTTAGATTTTCAGGAGTCTGGGGATAGCAGAGAGTTTTATTCTTGCAGCAGATGCTGTTTGTGACAGGGCTTCCCCAGGGATTCTTTCTGGAAATCTGTACTCTATTTAGGAAAGGTTGTCATGATTGCCCAGCATCATGCTTCTGGCTTCCCTGTGCCTGGTACACAGGTTTATCACTTTTACCCATGACTGCCTATGAATATTTGGGATTAACTTTGCTGAGACATACTTCAAAAGCCCACATTGAGCCCTTGGGAGCCCTGTTTATCATCTCCAGCTTGCATCCAGGTGGTGTGAGGTCCAGCTTGCTCTCAGTCACCTGAGTATTAGCGCAAGCAGGGACTGCCAGCCCTGCCCAGGGCTGGACCTGACACTGTTTGATTGTTGCCTGCCCAGCAGGAGCTCCTTCGCACCTGTGTACGCAGTGATGGAGGCCAGCTCGCTCTCCTCCCGGCCCCGCACGCTCTTCACCCCGATCTCATACTTGGTGGCAGGCTGCAGGTGGTGGAGGGTGTACTCGGTGGCATCCCTGGAGATGGCCATACTGTCTGTCCTCCCTGCAGAGATGGAGCCAAGAGCTTTGACATCACAGCTGGCCCCATCCCTGGGGCTCAGGAGGGGCTTGGGAGGAGAGGGCAAGACACTGGAGGTAACCAGGTTTCGTGCCTGCAGGTGCACTCCTATGCGCCCATCATTCTGCTGGCCTGGCCTTCTCAGCATTATAAACAAAACTGGGGCTGAGGGAGATGAGGTAGTGGAAGCAGATGAGGGAGGTGGGATTTCAGGATTGAGTCCTGGATTTAACCATCTCTGGAGAGGGCACACTGCTGGGGGCCATTCAGTGTGCCCTTCTGTGCCGAGGTGGCTGCAGTAGTCCCTTCCCATCCTCATCCCAGACACCCTATCCTCTGCCCTGTAGCCAATCCCAGTTATTGGTCACTTTGCCCGGGGCACTGAGATGCTGCCTGGGTGAGGATGACCTAGTGGCTTGTGTGGGCCAGCGAATGGAGAGAGTTGGCAGCTGTGAGCTCAGGGCATGAACAGGAGTGGTCTGGCCTGTTACCTTCGGCAGCACGGTAGGATATCCTGTAGTGGTCGAAGGCAGCGGTGGGAGCACTCCAGTAGACTATCATGGACTCCCGGGTGACGTTGCCCACCCTGAGGTCCTTTGGTGCATCAATCCCTGGTGAGATGGGGCACAAAGAGAAGCTGTGGGAGGCAGGTCCACTCCCCATCCCCCAGCCTGCCCTCCCCGGTGATGTCCCGTGCCTGGTGGGGGGTGTCCCGTGGTACCTGTTGTGATGGAGCCCACGACAGGCTCAGAGCTGATGGTGCCGTGCACAGCCACCAGTGACACCAGGTACTCGGTGGATGGCTGCAAGCCCATCAGGCTGGTGTGCCTGCGGGTGCCATCAAGTGTGACCTGCTGTGCCTCCTCCTCATCCCGGGGGCTGTAGGTGAGGATGAGGCGGTCTGCTGGTGGGGATGGGTCACTCCATGTGACATTCACACTGGAAGATGTCAGCTGGGAGAAGTGCAGCTGTGAGATGGGCCGAACACCTGGAAGATGGAGAGGAGAGATGCAACTCGTCTGCAGATCCTTACCTCCTCGTTTTTCCCAATACTTGTATGGGAAATACATAAAAGAGGTGGCAAAGCTGAAGATCTGGGCTCTCCGTTGATCTGAAACTGTGCTGAGATGAAGAGGCAGAACCAGGAGGGGGAAAAGGGTGCTTTTCTCAGCTCCACCTGCAAACATCCTCCATCCCAGACCCATACAGTGGGTGATGGAACTGTCCCACTACAGATGGTATGTGTTGCCTGGACTTCATGACTGCAGACTTCCCAGCCAGAGGTCCTTGCGAGGTCCCCCAAGCCTTCATTTCTTCTTCTTATGGACACACGGGCCACCCTGACCACAGAGGACAGCAAAGGGCTGTCTGTTTTCCCCAATCCTGTCTTGTCCTTTTGGGAGCCTCCAGCAAAGCAAATGTGTTCAGTGCTGCTGGCCATAGGGATTGTGCCACCACATTGGTAGGGCCATCCTCCTTTTGAGGTCAGCTGCTCCTGTGTGGACACATTGACCTCAGCTCTCATCCCCATCACCATGTTTTGGTGCCAGGGATGCAGCAGGCTGGCAGAGGTGCCAGCAAGTTCTGTGCCCTTGCCTCCATCCCACCTTGTCTTTCCCTACCTGTGAAGGCATCCACGGTGGCCTCCAGGCTCTGCTGCCGTCCCCTCTCAGCGATGATGGAGATGGTGTACTCTGTCCCAGGCTCCAGCTCTGAGAGGGTGAGCTGTGACTCCTCCCGGGACACTGTCACTTCAGAGGCCATTCCTGAGGCAGGGGTGAAGGTGATGCGGTAGTGGTCGATGGGACCCGTGGCTTTGGTCCAAGCCAGTGAGATGGACGTCTCAGTGGAGGCTGTCACCAGGAGGTCCCGGGGGCTGTCAAGCTCTGTGGGAGAGGGTTGGTGCAGAGCTTTGTCCCCATGCACAGACTGTCCTATGGGGGCATCTGAGCCATAGGAGCCAGCTGTGCTTGGAGCAGGCAGTGGGGCCAAACTCACCAGTCCTGGCATTCATGGTCGCTGGCACACTCTGCTGGCTGTCCATCACGGCTGAAATCCCAATGCCATACTCTGTTCCCGGCACCAGATCTACCAGGGAGTGCAAAGAACATGAAGGGGTTTGAGAACAGCACCTGGCAGGGTGACCTCAGGGTGTGACCCCTTCTTCCACCTCCCACAGGTGGGGACAGGGGAGGACCCTCCAGAGCATCCCCGGGGTTAGCAGCTCTCCCACAGGTCAGCAGTTCCTCTGCACATTGCAAAAGAGCTGAGCCTTTTTAAAAAGCCACGTGGATGCCTTTGGACAGGGAGTTTGGATTATTTTAGCTCAGAAACAAGCCATTTTTAAAAGTTGTTGCTGAGGTCTGCTGTAATTGCTGGCAGTGAGACAGAAGCTCTTGTGCATGTGAGCTGAGATGGGAACGATAAAGTAGCTATATTTTTTTCCAAAGTGATGCAACATCAAATATTGTCACAGGGCTGGTGTCTTGGAGAGAAATAAATTATGCAGAATAAATGAAAGGCACATTAACTGGGAAAGGTGCAGTCTTTCTGGGAGCCGAATCAAGCCCTGTTCCTTGGGGTGGACATTTCCTGAGGTGCCTCTCTCAAGGAACTTGGGAACTGAGCTCATCCAGCTCCTTTCCTCTTGCACTGCTTTATCTCCATGGGGTATCTCTTGCCTCTGCCTGCCGCTTCTGCCTGGCTGCTGGTGGCCTTACTCCCCCTCTTCCCTGTGCTTTATGATCAAAGTTCCAAAGTTCGAAGAAGCCATAAACTCTCCAGCTCAGCCTCACTGTGCCTTGCCCAGGGGCAGCATGTCCTGGAGCCACGAAAACCTTTCCCAAGAGGTCAGGAGAGAGGTACACTCTTCCCCCCTGCTTTTCTCTTGCTACAGTGC
Organism: Callaeas wilsoni; assembly: GCA_013398955.1. NCBI lineage: Eukaryota > Metazoa > Chordata > Aves > Passeriformes > Callaeidae > Callaeas > Callaeas wilsoni. The sequence continues at coordinate 27,202 of VWPU01014943.1, forward strand.
AGTCTTGGTGAGGGGGAAGAGATGGACGCCCTTGGTCCTGCTCATAAGTGTTAAAAGTATTCTGGAAAGAAGATCCTGGCAGAAGGGAAGGAGAAGGAAGAAATGAGCAAGAGGATATAAACCTTTTCTCTCCTAGCTCTTTTGGGAAGAGCAAAATTATTGTTATTTCTGTGCAAATGCTGATTTTTAAGAGACTATGGGTCAGGGCCAGGCTTGCTGCACTTTTAAGCTTAAATCTTTGATAAACTCTGCTCAGTGCCATTCCTCACTGCTTTTCCTGCAGGCAGATGAGATTGGCTGAAAGAACTGCTGGTTGCTTTCATACCACGGATCCCACCAGGTCTTGGGTGACTGGAAAAAAAAAACCAATGGGTTTTGCACAACGTCCAACAAGACTGGAGGACATGACTACTCTGTACATAACAGAGCTATGGGAGAGGCTCACGTGCCATCCACATTATGACTATTGTAGCTTTTTTGGGGTTTTTTTTGGCTAGCAGAATGGGTTTTTTTGTTATTTTCTGCTCTGACTAGGAGTTTTTTTAAATTGGTTTGTTTGTTACATAGTACCCTGGGGACTGGAAGCAATGCGCTTGAGTGATGATGGGGGCACTATATAAAAATCACTCTCTACAATTGACTTAGGAACCTGCACCTCTGCAGCTTGCCCTGGTGGGGTTTCTTGCAGCCTTGCCTGAGTCTGGCAGAGCCTTGGCAGCTTTTTTAGTTTTATTGAGAAAAACAAGAGGCTTCAGGCTGCCATACACTCCAAGGCAAGCTCAAGTCAAGCCATGGATATCATCACAGTGTGTGTCACTGGGGTAGTGTTGTACCTCTGCCCAGGGAGGGGGATTTGGCCCATTTTTAATGCTTCTTCTCACTTAGAAAGCCAATAAATGTCCTAAAGGAAAAGCTAGCAGGAGTCCAGCACTGAGTCTCTGATCTCATCCTACTTCTCCCCATGCATCCTCATCATGAACAGCCCTAACATTTTTCTTCTTTCTGCATTCCAGGTTTTTCAAGATAACTGCTCTAATTGCCTTTCTGCCCTCCAGCCTTTCTTGTGACTCTGCTGCTGTGCCTGTAACTTAACTTTTGACTTTCCCACTGAACTTTCTCCTATAACTCCATATGGCAGATTCCTGAGCCCCTAAAAGTCCTGGGACGGCAGAGAATTAACATGGAAGAACATGGTGTCCTGCCACACTGAGGAGCTTCAAGATGAATGAGAGAACATTTTTGCTTATAATTCTTTTCTTTGCTCAAAATATGCCACCGTAGCAGCAAATCCATAAGGCAAGCAGTTCTAGTCAAAAAAGAAGGAAACCACATCTCACATGGTGCTTTGCTGTGTTGCTGCGTAAGGTATTTGGGGCTTTCCTGGCAGTGGGAGGTGGGTGGTGTTTGCAGCCCCTATGCTGGCCTGAATAATGTACCACTTAAAGGACTTGCTCAAAACCAGCATCTCTAGATTTGGGTCTGCTTTGAGCCCAATTTGGAAAAAGACAAAAAACTCAGGCAGCCTGGCTCCCCACCACTGCCCATGGGGCATCATCACCCATGGCTCTTTCCAAACAAGCAAAAAAGAGAAGGGTGAAATAATATTTTCCTGTAGATCAACCTAAACAGACTTCTTCCCATTTCTCACTTTGCTCCTTGCCAGCTCTATTTGCCACCTGGACGGATCCTTTCTGGAGTTGCCTTACTTGGAGGTGTATCCAGACCCACACAAGGGAAAATGATCTCTATCCCAAGGAAAACCTCCTCTCCAGTAAATACTAAACTCTAAAACAACCTCAAACATGTGCCAGCATAAGGGCAACTGAGCATCGGTGCTGATTTGGGCTCTCCATTGCCCTACCTGCTTGAGAGGAGGAGGACGAAGGGGGAGGAAGGGCGCGTGGGTGCCCGCATACCTGCGAGGGTGGCCCGGGTGGTGGGACCGGTGTCACGCGGCACCAGGACCTCGTGGTAGTGCTCCCCGGCCAGGGTGCTGTACACCACCCTGTAGCTGTGCGCCTCGGCCTCGCTGTTGTCCCAAGCGAGCTCGAGGCTGGCGGGGGTCCGCGAGCCCACCCGCAGGTTCTTGGGGGCATCGATCTCTGCACGACACAAGGGAGAGAGGCACGGTCTCACCGCTGGGAACGCACCCTGCGGCCTCGCCGCGGGGACACAGCACTGGAGGGGTACCTGGCTGTGACACCCAGGACGTCCTCCCCAGGGCATGTCCTGGCAGGGAGGGCTGGAACATTTGCTCTCACCTCCTGCTCAGCACAGGCTGCCAGATGCCACCCAGGAGAGTGATGCAAATGCTGGGGCACCCGCAGCATCCTCAGTAAGTTGGTTTGGCAGCTAATTCCGTGTTATTTCAAAAAGAAAACTCTTTCCCCCCGTATAAGAGTAAAAGAAACTGAGGCATAATACTGTGAAGAAGAGAAAAAGGGCTCTACAGTAGTCATGCATTGGCCTGAACTGCTCTTAAAAGAAAACCGTGGGCATCTTTACAGGCTCATTCACACTCAGACATTGCCCAAAGAGTTTGTTTATTAGTGCTGCTTAGGCTGTGTACTGAATCTGCTCTGGTTTGCACAATAAACCCCTCCGGTGAGCAACAGGCTGGGGCTGGGCACCAGCAGATGGTGGGTAATGGTGATGGATCTGAGTTTGGGGGGGTATTTTTTATGTTGCCTTTTAGAAATAAAGCAAGGAAGGCCAACGCAGCAAATCAGTTGGGGCAAGCATCTCGTCCGAAATATTTATCTATAGAGATATGTACACACACAATTCACGTACCACAGTTATTATAGTAGGAGCCTCATATCCAGCAGTAATGTACATGACAAATAATTTATATACCATAAAGCAGCACAGAAATACATGCTCTGACTCCTCCTTTATGGCATGGTAAATTAAATCCCTTAGCTATCTGCAGGCTTAACATTAATTAAAGTTTTACCGACCAGTTAGGGTGTTCAGAGAAGATATAAAATAAGATAACCATGTTTCTGGCTGTGCTGGTTTCAGCTGCTTGACTGCTGATCTCTTGGTCAAGGCACCTGCCTTGGCTCTTGATGCTGAGTGGGAGAGAGTGTCGCCTTGAATTCAGACCTGTGCTGAGCATTTTGGTGCTTTCGAGAATTGGCATTGAGCTATGGGTGCTCTTAAGGACATAAACTGCTGAGTTGTGGAGTTCTAAGCTGTGGGTCTGAACGGGCACTGGTGCCGGAGGGGATGTGTGTCCCAGGCAGGTTCAGCCTTGATGCTGCAGCAAGACATGGCCAGGATGGGGTTGGCTTGGGGTTTGTCATCTAAATATGGGGGTTTGAGTCCATCCATGCCTTGTCACTGGCATCTGGGATCACCTGGACTGCCCTAGGGACTGTATGAACATCCCTGTGGGCCTCAGGGCATAAAGAGGACCTTTTGCACTGAAGGTTTAGTGGCTAAACAGAAGAGCAGGCACTAGCAGTGGGGGGCAGAGGGCAGTTTTAGGGTGTGTATTTCAGGGTGAGCTGAATCATTTGCTCTGCCTTGCTCTGTGATGGGATGTAAGGCACCTGCATTCAGGCGTCTCCATTCTCACCTGCATGTTAACCATTGTGTTTTCATTCCACTTCTTCCTCCTAGCACACCACATTAAACCCCAGCTCAATTGTGCCAGGGGAAAAACAGGTATCACTAAACCCCAGATGCAAAAAACCCTCCGTTTTCCTCTGTATAAGTCCTTGTTGCAGGACAGCTCATCTGCAGATGGCAGCAAACCATCTGCCCTTGCTTGCCAGAGGCTCAAAAATTCACACCAGTTCTCCCAGCGAGGCCAGCTAGCTACCTGTGGTGAACTGGGCAAGGGCTGGCCGGCTCTCGTTGGCACCCCGGAGGGCGCTGACGGCGAGGTGGTAGCGGGCGCCAGGGCGCAGGGCCTGCAGGGAGTACTGGCTGAGGGGGGGCTGCAGGCGGAAGGTGGTCCTCCCGCCCTCCCCGTCCGCCAGCCCATACTTCAGCAGGATGGCGTCCACCTTGGCGCGCGGCGGTGTCCACTCCACGAAGGCCACCGTGTCGGAGACGTCCCGCACCAGGATCTGCGTCGGGCCGTCAATGACTGCGGAGGAGCGGGGGGGAAACGGGCACCTGTTATTTTGGGAGAGTTGCATGGGGAAAGGTGGAAGCTTTGGGGACACCAAGCTTCAGGGATGCTTCAACCTGACCTTCAGAGGGGCTGGAATTAGTATTTGGGGACAAGGGAGAGAGGTGGCACGGGCAAGAGACATGACCCTGACCCCAAGGTACTTAGGGGGTTTAGTCCTCATGGGTTCCCAGTCCCTCGTCCCAATCTCCTGGCTCTGTCCTGAAGCCTCTCGACTTTCTGTGAACACCAGCGCAGGACCCAGCAGCTCTCTCATTGATACCCATTGCAGCTATAATGCAACTCCTGCCCTTTTCTTGAGCTGGTTGTCGGCAGTAATTCCTTCTTGGCTTTTTAAGGTGGTATTTCCCAGGATATACCTAACTGCAACACATTTTCTTTGCTCTTAGCTGCTTGTACTTTTGTGTTGAAAAACATGTAATTTTCCATTGTGCCCAACTCTTCAAACTATCCAAACAACTTTTATTGATGATCTTCCACTCAATTTACTCTTTGCTGAGCCTTCCCATTATAGGCAAAATTTATCAGCCAACAGTATTATGTCTTTTGAAAGGTGTTGACAATGTGTTAAATAATGTGGGGCCAAGGACAAGATGCAAGCATTGAGAACTGAGGAATGTCTCTAGAAATGTTCCTGCTTTGGTGCCAGGTCCTGGTTTGTACTTAAACTCAGGGATCAGCTCTTAAAGCTGTTGCTGTCTTGGCAGTGGGAAGAGAGGAGAAAATGCAACTGCTCTGATGAATCTTCATAACTAGCTGGGTGTGGGGCTATGGTGGGTGTCCAACAAAACCTCTCAGATAAAAGGTTTTTAGCTAAATTCATATCAGGGATCTACTGGGAGACCCTTTTGGACATTTTTGCTTTTTTTTCAGAGATGTGGGCCCTTCCTTCCTCCACGTCCCCCAACACTCAAACTTTGGACATCCTGGGCTCAAGCCTGGCTGATGGATACTTTGAGTCCAGCAGGACTTAACCACTACATGGATGGATGGATGGATGGATGGATGGATGGATGGATGGATGGATGGATGGAGCCAAGTCTCGCCATCGCTCCTGTGCCATGGCAGTGCTCATGCATGAAGCCTGCTGAGCAGCCCATTTTATCACTTGCATGATCACAAGGTGGGTGAAAAAGCCCACTTTGGTTCTGTAATTCAGACTATACCACATATACATAAATCTAATATGCTGCATATATTAGAAAATGACAGTATGTAATAAGAGTCTGCTGAAAGCTGCACCTCAGGGTTGGAAGTTCTGGGGGACAAGTGTGTGGGCAGGGGTGGGAAGGACCAGGGAGGGTTTGAAAAAGACATGGGGGAATTTGGAGTAGTGAGGTGAGGTCTGGGGGCAAAACAGCAGAGGAGGAAGCACAGCTGGGAAGCCCAGTGTTTAGGTAGGAGCTGGCTGTCCAGCTTGGCCAGGACCAGGTCATGCATACCCTCAATCTCCAACTGCTTCATGTTGTCCAGTCATCCAGGTGATCCACATCTACTTAGCTGTGTGGCATGAAACCATGCCTCTGCTGCTTGATCCTGGCACAAGGTGTTGAGGAAGAAGAAGGGCGATGGGGATAAAGCTCTGGGGGTGCTGCAGAGGAAGGCAGACATGCCGGCACAGGGATGCCTTCAGGGAGCAGAGATCTGGGAGCCCACCACTCCACCTGCACTCTCTGCAAAGGTCAGCCCTTGAATCTGAAGTACCAGCTTCTGTTTTTGCTGACCTCCCAGGGAAAGGAAGTTTCGGGCTTGACCAGGAGATGTCTCTATTAAGCCACCTCGAGCTGAACGCGGAGGCATAGCAGGAGGAGAGGACTGTGCTGGGGAACAAACTGCTGCTGGTGGAGAGACTCTCCCTTCACTCTCACCGCTGCCTCAAATTAGCAGCACCTTATTACAACCCTCCGGCAGCTATTTAAATGTTGTTTTCTTTTGGAACAGCTCAGATGGAGGTAGTAGAGGTCTGCCTGGTGTGAAGAGCCTCTTCCCCCCTGTGAGCTCTGCCCATCACTGCCTCTCCTTCGGCAAGAAGACCCAGTTGAATTTTCTCTGGTCTACAGGATGGACCAGTGACTGGGCAAACAAATTGGTTAGGAAGGGACACGCCATTGCTCCTGGTTCCCTGCCCTGCTGCCTGATTTATCTGAATAGGTGGGAGTTGAGGACATTTAGTGGCACAAAAGCAGGTGTGAGTTTTAATCTGTTATATATGAGTAAGTAATCCATTTGTAGATATATTTATTGTGGGCATCCAGCCTCCAAAATGTGAGATTAGCAGAGACAAAGAATTTATCCAGATATATAATAAAAACAGAACTGAGTCTTCACTCCCAACCCCGTTAACCTCGCCATGGTTTCTGCACTTGTGGCAATTTAGGAGAGAGAGGAACAAAATACTGCATGAAGAAGCTGTTGCTGCAACGTTTGGGCACCTGGGTGCTGCTAGTTCATCCCTGCCCGTGCAGTGCCAGCTGCTCTTGCTGATGGGACTTTATTTCTGGGACCAAGCCCTGGGCACTGCTGTGCTGCCCCCAGGTCAGGCTCACTCACGGGTTGAGACGCTGTCGGAGGTGGGAGGGCTTCTGGCTTGTTCCTTCAGGGCCACTACGGTGACGGTGTACTCTTCCCCTGGCTTCAGCCCCGTCTGGTTGAAGGTGGTGACGGTGCTGGGGAGCTGGGCAATCACACCACCCTCATTATTCTGTCAGGGAATGAAATAAAAATTAACCCTCCCCCACAAACTGGTGTTTTGGGGGGGACTGATGCAGGGAGAGGAGGTGCCCCCCATGTTGCATCCTTCCACGGCCCGCTCTGCCTCCCCAAATCACATTGTCACCTTGGCATATCCCACCATGGAGGTGCAGAAACCTGGCATAAAGTCACCCACCAAGTGTGGAGCACTCATGTTGTTGGGCTGCGAAATCCTCCCCATCCCCCCTCCCTCCCCATCTTCTGTATTTTGCCATTTGTGTCTTTGCCGCTCTCCAGAAGAGGAAAGATGATTAAACCAAAGCCTTGGCTGGACTTGTTTTCCCTGCTCTTCAGGTGCCAGGAGCCTTCTGTTGTTGGTGTATAGGTATGAAGCTGTGAGGTCTTTATTTTGCTGTCTCTCGCTTTTTGCCATCTTTAGTACACTCATTTATATCTTGTGGTTTTGCCCTGAAAAACTGTCAGGCTTTAAACAATGGCACACGTCACCTTTCCTGCCAGTGTTTGGACAAAGGATCTTTTCTTGCTGCTGTCTTCACTAATAACATGCTAAACAAATCTTTGCACATAACTCTCAATTCATATTCATCTCTTTTCTCATTAAATAGGAAATCTTCCATTTTAGCCGTCAATTGCCATTTTACCTTTCCTAATTTTCTTTGCTGAATCTGTCTTGTCTTTGTCTTTTTCCCTCCCCATCCCCAGTGCAGGCAGCAGACTGGCAATCCTGCCTGACCCACTTTCTGTGGGGTGGGAGCATCGTGGAGACCATGGAAGGAGAGTTGCTCTGCAGGAAGCTGCAAGCATCCTCGTTGGGCAGCTGAGGACCAAATTAGCATCTTCTCACCCAGTTTTTGGGAAGACAGGGAGGTCGATTTTTCTCAGAGAGGCTGTGTTGCTGCAGTTATAATTTTGTTGGTTTTAGCCTTTGGGAATAGGTTTTGGGTTCGTTTGAGGTGTGGCAATGTTTTGGCATGTGCCCAAGCAACCATTGCATGCAAGGCAGTGAAGGACACAGCACCCTCTGCCTAATTTTAGGGGAAAAGCCGATGATGGAGACTCAAGAGAGGCCAATTTTGGCAGCTGATGGGCAGGAGCATGACTGTGACTTTATGTCTCAACTCATGGATTTGAGAACTTTAAAGCCCATTGAGCTACATCACTTCCCTAGCCAAGACCCTGCATCCAGGAACAGCCATCCTTTTGCATCTTATCTGCCTTTAAATCCCAAAATGTTTCCTTGTATTTTTAAGTTTAAGCTTAAAAATGGAAAAGAGAATCAATGGTTGGCATTTATCTGCTTCAGGGGGATGCTGTTCAGCTTAATTCCTGTGTAATAGTGAAATGTTTGTAAGAGCTATTTTTTTCCTACCAAAAGCTTTTCTCTGATGTTGCTATATTTTTCATCTTTAATCTTGATGGTGACTGAAAATTATCCCAAGGTTTATAACTGCACTACCTGAGCTTCAACTTCTGACAAAATTTGCATGTGGATGTAGCCAACATTGCACCAAGAATCTTCCAGCAACTCTTTGGAAATGAGAGAATTGAGTTATTTAAGGAAATTGGGCCCTTGCTTTGTGCTGTGCAATGACAGTTTATAGTTAAGAGTATTTAAAACTTTGGGGCCAAATTCTGCAGTTGTCTACTGCCCAGAGCTTGCCTTTGATTCCAGTGAAGGTTTTGTACAAGTGAAAACATCATAATTGAGCCCTTAATCAGCATTTCTTTTACTGCTGGGGCTTGAATGCTCTTGTAAAGAGGCTCCATATACAATTGAAGCTATACTTATGGCTAAATGGTGTAGAAATTATGAATATAGATTAAATACTTGATGTACAATTTTTGTTGCTGTGCACAGAAAATATGGGGTATTTAGGGCAACATTTTTATCCTTTCATCTTTTCTGGCACAATTTCTACCTGTTCGTCACTGCGATTAAAATTCCATGGCAGCAATTAACTGTGTGTGTGACTCGGGGATGCTGAAGGTTGTTGTCTGAGAGCCAGCAGCTGCTCGCTTTGATCCAGGCTGCTTTGGGGAGCTTAGTGTAGAGAGGAGCAGGGCAAGGAAGAGGAGGAGGAGAAAGAGTCATTGCAAAGGAGATGGAAGGAAAAAAGAGGGTGCAACAACAAGACGCAGTGAGGCTGGAAGGTTTTTTTCCCATCACTGGATTTTTTTGGGGAAATTTCTTTGAGGACAGGTATGCCTTGACACAAAAATTAATGGGGAAATGCAGGCTGGCAATGTTTGGGGAGTCTGATGTGCGGCACACAAATGGCAAACACAGGCTGGGTATTTTGGGAAGGGGGTAATTGGAAACTGATTTAGGATCTGCTCACTCGGTGCTTTCGGGGTGAGCGGGTACACCCTGCAATGCCATGAGTGTGGCAGCAGTACCTTGGGAATGAAGCTGATCTCCCAGCCGTCGAAGGGGAAGGAGAAGGGCTCCCACTGCACCTCTGCCGTCGTCTCTGTGATGGTCTTGAACTTCAGCCCCTGTGGTGTGGCGAGGTCTGGAAGGGAGCAGGGAGTACTGAGCAGAGTGGGTGTGTGTGTGCATGCTGTCAGTACCCACCCTGCTCCCCGTGGGTATTTTGTTATCTGGGCAATGAAAATGGGGAACCTTTTGGCAACTGTTGGCAAAATTCCTTTTTCCCCACGCCATGTGGGTTGGAGGGAAAAGAGGGAAACGCCTGGGCCTATGGACACTGAAGCATCCCACTGCACTATCACGTGAACGGAGTGAATGGTGGGGTTGCAAAGGGGTGTCGGGATAGTTTCTGGTTTTCCCCTGCCCTCTGTATCCTTAGTATCCAAGAAATCTTTCTGGAGGTTGGCATTACAGCTTGATACTCCTGTTTTCCTCTGTGCATCACAGTCCTGGTCAGGACTATGTTTCTCCTGATGTACAGCAGCATCCCCTCTTGCTGCACTATCGCCCGTGTCATGGGGAGTCATCACGGGGAATCATCTGCTCAGGAGTGGGAGGAGAACCTGTGACTTCTGTGTTATATTGTAGTATTTTCTCTGAGGGAAAAAAGGTAATGTTTTGGGCCACATTCTGGGGGCTTCAATCAAACTCTGAAAGCTTTTTCTTCTTTTTAGATACCCAGGTTTTCATCCAAACGGAATCTTTCTGAAGAGGGTGGACACATTTCCTCCTTTCCTATATCCCTATACAGAGTTTTTTTGAAGGCTCAAGTTTCTGCTGCTAGAAGGTCTTTATGGGAAAAGTGAGCCAGCTTGAGCATCCCCTCTGGATACACAAGTAGCAAGCAACAAGCGCAGTAGGATACTTACTGGTCATCACCTTGGAGGTAACGGGGATGCTGAAGACGTCGCTGATGACTGCGTAGATGCTGACATTGTAGGCAACACCTGGCTCCAGATCCGTGATGGTGATGCTGCTCCAGTCCCCAGGCACCCTCTGCTGGAGCTGGCTGCCCCCCGGCACCGCAGGCTGGTACGAGACCACGTACTCAGTGGCTGCCCCGGGGCTGTCCCAGGCCAGCTCGATGGAGCTGTCGCTGATCCCCGTCACCCGCAGGTTTTCAGGAGGAGACACTGGTGGGAAGGGCAGAGGTAAGGAGAGTGTCAGGGTGTGTGTGGCTTACTCTTCCACTCCTGTGGGAGGGTGTGTAGATCTACTGCTGGGACACGGGCATGGGCTGGGGGTTATGTGCTATCTGTGGTTGTATTAACAGCTATAACAAGGTAAAGGCTCGGGAGAACCTGCTGCACTAAGGGTTCAGCCCCCACGTTGGGATGAACCTCACTGGCTTTTTGCTCACCTCCCAAACTTTTGTCCGTGATGTCTTTGGGGACAGGGCTAACAGGGAGGTAGCCACACTGTGGGGCCTGAGCGGGTTCTAAGCGATGTGCTCTGCCGGGTATGGATTTCTCCCAGGCTTCACGGTGCTCCTAGCGGACTCCGGGCACCTCCAAACCCTTGCTTATACACTCGAGTCTGGCTCTCCTCACACATCCCCCTCCCTCCCTACCTGCTGAGCAGTCCTGCCCGTCATAGCCTTCGTCGCAGACGCAGAGCCCATCGCGGCAGAGCCCGCGGCCGCTGCAGGCGTTGGGGCAGTGCAGCCTTGCGCAGTCCTCGCCGGCGAAGCCCTCCTGGCACACGCAGGTGCCGTTCACGCAGCGGCCCCGGCCCGAGCAGTCGCGGGGGCAGCGCAGCTGGGAGCAATCCTCGCCGGCGAAACCCTCCTCGCACACGCACTCGCCGTCCACGCAGAGCCCGCGGGAGCCACAGCCGGCGGGGCAGCGGAGCTGGGAGCAGTCCTCGCCCCCATAGTCGTTGTCGCAGATGCACTGGCCCTCCAGGCAGACGCCGCGGCTGGAGCAGCCCCGGGGGCAGCGGGGCTCGGAGCAGTTGCTGCCTGCCCAGCCCTCCATGCACACGCAGCTGCACGACTCCAGGCTGAAATTCCCGTGGCCGCTGCACTGCGGGATGTAATCCAGCTGCCCTGCAAGGATGCAGGACCGAGGGTCAGAACCCACCGGGTGGGAGGTGGAAAAAAGGTCAGTTTTGATCTCAGGTCAGCCCTCTGATGGGCTGGAGAAGGCGGGCAGGTGTGGGGCAAGGCGGGAATAGTCCTCCCTCTGAGCACGCCCAGCTCTGGGGAACTGATGGCTTTAGGGCTGAATTGGTGATGCGGGGTCATGGTGGGGTTTGCGTGGATCTTTCCCTAGGGAGCAGTGGCCTCCATAACTATGGGTGCCATCAGCCTTGTGGTGGTGCAGGTGCTCCCTATGGTTTATCTCCAGCTCAGCACTCAGTCGATAGGAACTAGGAAGTCTAGGAACTTCCCTAGACCTCTTACTGGAAAAAAACCTTCCCTGGCCAAACCCTCTGCACCAGCCACGACTCCTCTGGTCTCATGTGTACCCACTTCTCCTTTTTATAGATGACAGATCCCTGTCTGCTTTCTCTGTCTCCTATGCTAAGTAGGTACGTACCCAAAGACATCGTCTTCATCCCTATCCTGGTGAACCTGATTAAGACAGAGCTGTTGGCTTTTGGGCACACTGAGGTTGTGGAAAAGCAGGGAAAGCACGAGGGCTCTGTGGCCAGCACCTCTAATGCGCCCTCTTTGGCTGGCAGCCTTGCAGAGGATGCTCTGGGGTGAGGAGGGGTGCATGGGGATGAAGGCACCAGTCCCTGACATTGCTAATGCTCCCCTGTTTGGCTCTGAAACAGAGCCATTGCTCCAGCTAAGGGTTTATCCCAGGCAGGCCAGCTTTTCCTTGCTGATTTTTACTGCTTTTCCTCGCTGATTTTTACTGCTTTTCCTCATATGAACCAAGGAAGAACAGAAACCCTTTCTGTGCTTCCTCCAAACCATGGGAAACCTTTACACCCCAAAGACTTCCAAGTCCCAGGACTCTGTCCCCAGCTAAATTTTCCACCCTAGCTGACCTTTCCGAGCAGCTCTTCCAATGGGGGATGTAGCAGATGCACGTGTAAAAGCAGCTCAGTTACGTGCTGTGCCAGCCAGACCCATTTGGGTTACTTTGCAGGACAATTCCCATCCAAACTGCAAATACTGGGAATGCCAGCCAGGATCTCTTCAGATCTCAGCCTCTACTTAAGTTATCAAAAGATGAGAGAGGATGCTTGTAAGTGTGCTGGAGGAAAGAGGCTTTCCTCAGGGAAATGCTTCGGCTGATGGGTAGGGATCCTGATCTCCTTTGCAGTGCAGGAAATTGAAAGCAACTCTGGTAAAAATAAATGAAATTACTCCAGTTTTAGCTCGGCACATCTGTGGTGGGAGTGGGGACTCCACCAAGCGATGAATGTTTAATGGGACTGTCTGCGTATGTTGCAAGTAACCCAAATAGGCCCATCAGGGTTTCAAATTAATTCCTTTAAAACAGGTTTTCCCCATAGCATTTCCTACATGATTTTAACCCTCACTTTGCACAGACTGGTGTTTCCTGTTTTGTCTCAGTTATTGATGCAGCTGATGAATGTGGCATTGGATGTGGGCTGAACCCATGGCTGGGAACGCATTGACCCACTGGCCACATGATAGATGCCAGCCCAAGCCACCCTGCTGTGTGTCCATCCTTGTTTCTCCCTCCCTGACCAACACACCTTCGGTGGAGCTCTCCACCTGAGCATTGGTTGCACCCATTTCATTTTAATGTGTCCTACATATAGAGATGTTGGGGTACCACTGGAAAAATCACACTAATCGCTGCAAAATTTTTAAAAAATGCAGTGACTACTGGGGGTGAAAGGGTTGCTTTTAATTTCTCCTCCTTTCTGTTGCTGTGCTTGCTGTGAAAAGCAGTTTTCCCGTGGAAAGATGCCCTGTGTGGTTTCCCTTGCTTAGTGTTTTCTTCCCCGCAAGGAGCCCTGGTGCGTTGAAGCCACGAGCAGGGTTGGGCTGCATTTGGGATGGATGCCCTTTGAGACAGCCCCACTTCCTCGAGACAAGGAAAACTCTCAGTATGCTGGCTCCTGTACCATGGAAATGCAGCTGCTAGCCCAGACCTTCCTGACCCACCTCATTTCAGCTGAATGCTGCTTTCTTGACCCTGAGGGACAGCTGAGGTGAAACAAGGGGCTGCCTTTAATGGAATAACCCTAATGGGACCTCTTGGAGGTCTCCACAAAAGCACATCTTTTTATTCAGATGAAATATCATGTTGGTGATTTTGTGCCTTTTTTTCCTGGGTTTTATTTGCATCCTTGATGTATTTTTTGTATTTTTTAATACTTTTTTTTTTTTTTTAAACTCAGCTTTTCAGATGTGTTCACTCCCCCTACGGAGAAGATGAAGGGGCTTATTGCCAGTTCCCACGGGGCTGCCTTCAGCCCAGGGACAGCTTAGGAGACCAGCAGCTACATTTCTGCTCCCTGTCCCACAAGCAGTGGCAGATGTCTAAGTGCTGGAAGGACTGCAGAGTTGGGAGATCCCCCTGCTCACCCCTAACCAGCTGTAATTTCTTCCGTAAAGGGAGTTCAGCTCTTTCCATTACAGAGTTTTTGCAGTGAGTGGGGCATGGGCACTCAAGTGACCAAAGCCCTCCCAGGGGTTTTCCTGGCTTAGAGGACTTCAGCTAATTTTTTTCACTAAAGCCACAGCCCCTTCCTGGGTGAACATTGGTTTTCCTCTGTCACCACTCTGCGTGGCATCATCAAGTTTTGTATTGTTCCTCCTGCCTTTTGCTCAAGCCCTCAGCCCCCAGCAAGAGCTAACAGGATGGCATTACTACCTGTGGCTGCATTTTCTTGGCAGCAATTGGAGGTGCATTGGTCCCGGAGGATGGAGACCTCCCTCTCCAGCATCTCAATCCTGCTCAGCAGCTCCTGCAGGGATGGGAGGGAGGTGGAGCACTTGCAGGCCTGCTTGGGCATGTTTATCCTGTGGGTGAAGGTGACCTGGCTCTCGCTGTCGGAGGTCTGCTCCGTGTACTCTGCCAGCCGGTCGTCTTCTGAACTCACCTCCTCGGCCGAAGACTTGAACATGGATGAGCAGCAGCCGTCCAGTGGGATGTTGATGTTGTAGATGTGGTGGAAGACCATGGGCTGCTCTTTGACAGGTGGGCTGCAGTTGGTGAGGCCACCTGCCTCATCCACCGCTGTCCTCTCAGCTGGCTCTGTTGTCATCTCCAGCCGGCACTCAAAAGGCTTGAGGACAGCGCCCAGCAGAAGCAAGTTGAAGCTGATGAGCACGTTCCTCAGGGCCGGGTTTTCACCGTCAGTGCCCATTTTCCTGGGAGAGGGAAGAGCCTTCCAAGCCAGTCTTGGTCAGCCAAGAGTGGGGAGGACCTGGGAACACAGAAGCAGAAGAGCATGGTTGGTGTTAGCCTCAAAACTATGCTCAGCATAGAGAGGCAAATCCTTCTTGGCTGTTATCTAGACACATGTGGGGCCGACTTGACCCACACGCAGTCCTGCTGGCTTTGGTGGAGCCTAAATCAACCCTGAATGGAACCCATGGCTGGTGAGAAGACCTAGTCATAGTCCCTGAGCAGTGACAAAGACAGATTCTTGTTACTACTGCTTTTTTATTTAGGAAACAATTAATCTGGTACTATCAAAGCACCAAACACTCATCTCTGGGCCACTTACCACATCTTACTTTGCCATCCTCTGCCAATGCCATAACCTTGAGCAATTGCTGTCTCTTGCTTCTAACTGCCCTCCTGCTCTGGATCTCCTCTCCAGCTCCCTGGGGAACATCCCTGCCTCCCCCATTACCCTGTCCCTGAATGAAAATATATCTTTGCTGGTTTCTCTCCAACAACACCTGGGACTCCTTTGGTAGGCTCTCTTCTTTTTTTTCCCTGATTTTAGGAAAAGCAAGAAAAATGGCAGTAACCCTGCAATGGAGCGGCTCTGACCATGCTCACAGAAGACGGGCTCCGTAAGTGGCAATTTGGGGCTGCATTCTCAGACCCTGACTCCCTCAAGTCCTCCTCTGCCTGCTGGGTTCTCCACTGGCTCCTGGGTGGCCCTGGCTGACCCACGGAGAGATTTTTTGTCCCTGCATAATGGAGCGGCCGTGACAGAGGAAGGCACAGGGACTAATGAATACCGGCTGCCTTTGATTGACTCGTTGGTGTTCAAATCTCAGTACCCCCTCGTTGGCCTCTTGCTTGGCTTTTTGTGTGTGCTTGGAGTGGAAGTAATTGTGGCCATGAGCCAGCTGCTCCAACCCAGGCCAGTGCTTCAAAGGAAGACTCCTTGCAGGATTACAGGAGCAGCTTAGACATGGGGAAATGAAATCCTTCCTCTCCCCCTCTTCGGATCCAGCCTGCCTCAAGAGAGACGTCAGAGCCTGTTTGTGGGTACAGCTGGATGTGGGGAGAAGGGTTCCATGTGGACACAGGAATGAGGGACAGGAGATGGATGGTGAATAAAGCAATGTGAGCTTTACACACTGCGATTGCTCGCTAATGACAGTGAGCAGGGTAGTTGGGCAGTTAACGACTCTGTAACCCGAAAGCCATTCATTTGCTGGTAGGAAAGGCTACCAGGCTCATTGATCTGAATCTCTTTATCACTACATTCATTACAGCTGCCCAGCTCTCCGTTCTCAGTGGCAAGTCTCGGCATTCCCCTCCTGCCCCTTAGGCAGGGCACGATGCCGTGGGAATGTTGGCATCCCTGGGGCATGGTGCTGGGGAGATTTCTCATAATATCACTGGTTGGGCTCTTGGTTGTGAAATGGTGAAAAGTCACCATGGTTCAGGCTGACCCCAGCTCAAACCAGGCTGAATCCACAGGGCAAGTGGATGCTCCTTGGTGTCCTCCAACCCAGAGCAGGCCACACGTCCCTATTAATCCTCAACTTCTTCCCAGAGCCTTGGGCTGACAGCTCTGAAGCCCTGCCAAATTTGTGAATGCATTCCTGAGCTCTGTCATCTCCATTCCCTCTCTGGTCCTGCTTTGTCTCCTGCTCCTCGTGCCAACAGTTTGCGTTTCCTTAAAGGACCCATCATGGTGAGCTCAGCCAGGGTGGACTGGAGGAGCTCTGGGGCTGCATGAGCAGTCTGACAGCTGGAGTCGTGTCTGCCTGGGAACAGAAGTTGCATGAACATTCCTCCTTTGGGTTCCTCGTTTTCCTGTGCTCCTGATGCTGCCCAGTGCAGCTCACACTGCAGTGACACAGCCATTAAAAACCATTGACTGGGGGAACAGATCCAGGACTGTGTATTTTTTCTCCCTCCTTCACAAGGGAAAGAAGACAATTTCTGTGGTCGTTTAATATGTAAAATTGGTTGCATTAGAGAAAATTTATCTAGGTTGCTTTTAGTCTTTTTTTTTAAATTATGCTTTTGTTGTCCCCAAGTTCAGATAAAACTCCCAGCTGGTGGCCTTCTTGATGGCTTTGATCCCTTCATCCCTAGAGGTGGCCTTGGAGAACCTCCCATCCAGGGCAGTGAAGGCAGCTTTGAGCCTGTCACTTTGCTGGTGTCTGATGTCAATGTCCTCCTTCATTTTCCACTGGACTGGGACAATGCCTCTCCATCCCAGAATGGCCTCTGTAACCAGGATAGGACTGCTGATCTCCAGTTGCCTCTGACACAGCACAAGCTTAGGGCTGCTTCTATATTTTACCAGACCTGGTTACCTTTGGTTTTTTGTTTTTTTTTTTAATCTCCCTACAATCCCCCTGAAACATGGGTGTTTGAATTAAAGTTCAAATTAAAGAGTTATTACAGTTAATTATGAAGTTTGGCAGGCATTGAGCTTTTGGCTCCGAAGCATTTCAACTTTGGGGAGCTGTGAAAGAATCAATCTGCTGCAATTTCTCTGTAGTGCTCAATAAAAAATAAAGACAGTATAAAACTGAGAAAAATATTTGAGGGTTTTGCCAAACATATACCACAGCAAAGCTCTCTCTTTCCCTCCCCATCAGCCTCTCTCCATCCAGGATTTGTGCCTTATGGGCCAGCAAAGGAAGAAATATAAAAACTCTATTAAATCCACAATGCATCCACCCTAATTATATATTTTCAGTTATTTTTACATTTTGCTGATGGGCTGTATCTGTGTGAGCAGCTTTGTGAGAACGAATGCAAAAGGAAACATGTGTGTGTGGATGCTCGGAGCAGCCGTGCTGAGAAAGTCATTAATGGAGAGGCAGTGGTTTGGGGGGCTGGGGGGAAACAGATCCCCCAAAATGCAGCACCGGGTCCCCCAGCAGCATCTGCAGCCCCTGTTTTAGAACTTAGCAACGCGAATGTAGCAAATGCAAACTGTGCCCCAGGGGCTGCTGCAGGATGGGTGCAGAGACATCAGATCTGCACAATGAGTATGATGCCAGCAGTTTTGTCTCTGGCATTTTGTGGGGATAGTTTAATATTTGGATGGTCCAACAACATTTCTATTTTCATAGCAGTTTGGATGAATTGCTTTGGTTTAAAAAAAAAAGTCAAACGTTGCCTGGGAAGATGCTTGAGAAAGGAAAATATTTGTTTCTTCAGCCAGATATTGTGTATTAAAATGTTTCTGAAGTCACTAAACATGTGACAATGAAGTGAACATTTTCCTTTGAGTGAGAAACCTTTTAATCTTCCCAGAGCATATAGAGAGGTATATGTGTGTATATATATTTATGTACATTTATTGCACTCCCTTTTTCTGATCACCAGAAAAACCCCAAGCCCTGCTGTTTGGTGCAGATGACCAACTGGAAAACCAGATCTATTTGGAGTTCAGGCCCGTGCTCATCCTTGATGCTGACCGACAAACCATCAAGAAGCAGAGTTTGCTGCCTGCTTCCTGTCTTGGGGTGATTCTATGACCATACTGTATTCCCCATCGCCTGCTTGATCTCTAGTGTACCTTTAAATTGCACAGGGGGGAGAGAGAAGCTGAGAGAACTCTTCATAGCGGCCAGCTGGACCTTGTAACGAGAATGGTTTGCATTCTTTTCTCTCCCGATTCTGACAACCTTTGTTGGTTAGAGGACTTTTGCTCTCTAGTCTCTTCGGCTCTCAGCGGAGAAGGGACTGTGATCTGCCTCAGTGGCTTCTGTTCCTTTTTGGACTGTTTTTGGCTTGCTTTTCATCCCAGACCAGCTCCCATCTCCGGCCCTGCTCGGCGGGACCCTCCAAGGGGGAACGTCGGACCCTGCCTGGCCCAGCCCAGCGTAGGACTGCAGGTTTTACCTACAGAAAGAACTCTAAAGTCCATAGTCCTCTTTTAGGGGACAGGGGAGGGGGTTTCAATATCCTTTTTTCCCCGTGACAGGGGGGACTCTGTTTGTTAAATAAATAGTTTTTTTCACTTTCGCTCGAGAAATTATTTTCCCGAACCCGTGGGGGAGGCGCTGCCGGGGCCTGCTTGCCTGGCAGGCAGGAGAGAGAGAGAGAGACGCCCCTCTCGGGTTGTTTCCTCCTGGATTTGTGTCCAAACCGGCACACTTCCTCGGCATGGCAGAAGCAAGCAGGTATTTGCTAACACCCAGCAGTCCCTGAGGCGTGTGGTTACAGCTGTGATGTGTTCCCTGCTGGAGCACAACTGGCAGGAGCTGGACCTCTGTGATGGATTTGCCCCCAGTTCTGTTAATGGTGGGACTGACCCCGGTGTATGGTGACGCAGGAAGCCTCCGAGTGTATTCTTTGGACTTTTATGTTGAGAAGTGTCTTGCAGGTTTTCCACAAGCCAAAAACACCCGCTGATGGATGGTTTGCCAGGCTGCCAAAACCACCCTGGAGATAACCAAGTGCTTAGTGCAGATGGTGCCTGTTCCATGTTACGGCAAGGTGCAGCCCATGCAGCTTTCCTTGTGGGTTCGTTGGGAAGGAAATTCAGCTCCGTGGTATCCCTGGTTGGCTTCCCAGCCTTAGACGTTTCATTCCAAGGTAATCACACAGCTGGAAAACTGACATGGATTGCATTGCAAGCTCTGAATCCCAGCTCTGGAGGTTTTTGGTGTCTCTAAAGTGAGGCTGCAGTACTCACTGGTTTAGGGCAACTCATCATTCCCATCCATCAGCATCATTGTTGCCTTGACATTGAAATCTCTCCTGGTGCCGTGTCCTTCAGCCATGGCAGGTGAGGATGCGTACATGACAAGGCACACGTTGTCAAGCACTGATACCCAGGGAAGTGGTGAATCACCATCCTTGGAGGGATTTTGAAAAACTTGTGTATATGGCACCTGGGGACATAGTTCAGTGGTGGGCTTGGCAGTGCCAAATTAATGTTTGGACCTCTATCTTAGAGGGTTTTTCCAACCCAAATGATTCTAGGATTCTCAGACCCTGTGGAGTGTGCCTTGCTTTTGCTTTGCTTTGTGATTCAGCAAGAAACTCTTGTGATTTTCCTGTCCCACTGGAGAGAACTTGCATTGCAGCAGCTGCTAACGAAGAAATAGTGAAAATAATTGGGTCAGCTCCTCAGCAGCTGAAACTGCTGCAAATTTGGTCTCATAAGACTGGTCTGCACCAGTAGGATCCTCCTGAGCAGATGTAAAGATGCAGCATGTCCTGCAGACCAATTCCCTCCTGCAGCTTTCTGAGGGGAAACAGCGCTGGTGCCCAGTTATTACTAATCTACTGAAGTGTAATTTGTCTGTTTAAAAAGGTTTTCATTGCGTTAATTCCATGGGGAGAGTGAAGGTCCCTGCTGAGTGCAAGCAAATGAAGCCTTCTCCTCGATCAACTCCTTCTGCACTGTCTGCTTAACTGCAATCCTTATTGCCCCTCTAAACACAGCCTGTTGCAGGATTTTGGGGAAATTAAAGGAGGTGGAAAGCTTAGAGGAGGTGGAAAGCTTAGAGGAGCAAACCATCCACTGCAACAGTGGTTGCTTGAAGGCCAGATCCTGTGGACTCATGGGGCCGAAGCTGAGGAAACCTGCACCATGCCAGAGAAGCACGACTGAGTGTTTCCATTTCCATTTCATGCTGTCACCAAGCAGCCCTCAGAGAGGGAATGGTTTTCACCTTGCTGACCAATGACATGTTTAAGGATGAAATACTTTGATGCTTTTACCAGTTTTCCCTAACTATATGCAGACAAAGTAATCTATAGCTCTCCCAGCTGACTGCAAATTCTGCCAGTTTAAAAATTCATGCACACCTCTGTCATTGCAACCTACGTTATGTCTTGCTTTCATTACATATTCCTTTATTGAATTGCCATGGAATATATCAATGGCCTCTATAAACTCCCACAGGAAAGCAAGCAGTAGCTTAATGCAGAGGTTTTGGGGGGAATCTCCTTTTATTTTCACATTAAGAGTCTGGATCCAGCATGTCTGGCTTCACATCACCTCAACAGCTGCCTCCTTCCTGCTCCCCTGCGAAGTCTGGGAATCACCAGGTTAGCAATAGGTGCCAGCTCTAATCTGAGCCTATCCTGGCATTTTAAAGAGCAAATTTTGGTGCTGTCTTCATATATATATATATATGTATATATATATGTTTACAGGTATGTTATCAGCTCCCCATTCAAACCGACTATGTTTAACCACACACCACAAAAGAATTCTTGCTCAATGCAAAATTTGCTTCCGTGACTGGCTTGCAAAGGTGGGCACCTAATTTTATGCCGCAGGCCAAGGTGGATGCCCAATTTCATAGTGAAAGCTGTTAGCAGTGAGCTTGGTCTGGCCACTGCCTGTCCCCCTTCACTGTTACCAGCCCCAGTGCTCCGTGGGCGATGCTGGGATGCAGCACAGGCTGCAAACACATGGCGTGGCACAGGATGGCTCATGGTTAAAGGCTTTCCTCTATTCTCCAACACAAATATAAAGACCTATAAACACCCATAGTGTCCAATGTCCTGCAGGAAGGCAGCCTGTTCCCCTCTGGGTCCATGTGTAACACCCTGGTCCAGTGGTGCCTGAAATCCCAGCTCCTAATGGGAGTTGCTACCTGCTAACACTGAGCTCTTCCAGGCCAACTTGTGAGGCTGGACATGTGTTTTGGGTTGTGACAGGTGAGTATTTGGTAGCCTGGCCCTTTGTGCACTAAGATTTGATGTCTGTTGGGGATGGCCTTGGCTGCCCTGCTGCCAGGACAGCCCTGTCCGTTGGGACTTCCTGCCTGTGAAAAGTCCTCACATCCTGCAATTCACATTATATATTTATTCACACTGAGCTGTGAAATAAATCCCCCCTCAGCAGGCCTGCGTGTTGCAGAAGGGTTTATTTCATCCTTACATGGTGTCTCTGGGAGTTAAAGGAGTTTTACCAGGGAGAGCTGGGGACAGAGGCTGGGAAAGCTCCTGCTGTTCTTCTCACCTCCACCCCCATTTGCCCATAACGAGACTTCTGGGGTCATCACTCCTGCCGTGTGCCTGGGCAGAGTTCAACTTTCCGAGGAAAGATTTTGGGATGGGGACAGACCTTTCAAGATGCCAGCCTTCAATCCTAAAGCTCTGCACTGTGTTCCCAAGCCCTGTGATGGCCATTGTCCCTGCCCCAGCAGCTCCTGGAGCTCCACTGGAGATGCTTAGAAGCTGTAAACGAGAAATTAACTGCAATTACGGAGCATTGCAGGGCATAAATACCCTCTAAATCCTCTTTAATTACATGGTAACACTTAATTACATGGCAACTAGAATGTAAGCACAAAAATAAATATTATTTCAGTTTTATCTTCAGCAGAGGCAGCGGTAATTAATTTTGGAGGGTAATGTAGGACCTGCATGGTGTGGACTCCACTGACACAGTACTGCAAAGGTGCTGTTGCCTAGGACAGACAAATCTCCCTTCTTCTCCCTGTCCAACAGCCACGAATTTGTTACCTCTTCCCATTCCCCACTCATTGTCATGCCTCTGTCTGTCTGTCTGTCCACGCGTTGATGCGCAGGCAGAGACTTAGAGATGTGAGGATAAGGCAGGACCGGTACTGTAGTATCCACTCATCCTCCTGCATGGAGAAATCCAGGCACGAGAGCCTCCATGGTTCATTCATCCCGCCTCAGTTATGCTGTGAACTCACATCCCACAGCCAGCCATCGGGATTTGGATCACTCTCAGCCACGAGCACGGGGCTTTTTTCCCCATTTGCTCCCAGCATTCCACTCGGGTGCCGGCAGCGAGTCCTCGTGCTCATCTGGCTGGTGCTTGGCTGTCATGTTGCATTAGAGTCTGCAAATCAATCCCGACCTCCTCGGGGCTTAGCTGAAGCGGATGCAAACCCGGCTCGGGATACTCCTTTGCCAAAACGCTGCCACCCATTACCCCCAGCACAGATCGAGCATATGCCTCGATGAAGATTTCCCACACCAAAGGAGTGGGAAATGAAGCACAAAGTCACGTTGAAGAACTTGGATGCACCTTAACCTCTGTCACCCTGTATAACCACCCCGGCCACACTTCAAGGGAGAACGAGGCTGCGGACCAACAGAGGAAAATCCCTACTATTTCCCTAGTTTTTATAACCATAATTAGTGCATTGCAGCATTTCCCCCTGGGAACTCTGAGCAGAAGCACACAGGAACTCTGTTTGCTCTCGGTAAAAGCAAATCCACCTGCTGAAGTCAAATAAGCACAGTTTTTAACTTGCTCTTCGTTTTGCCAAGTCATTTATACCCTCACCCAAAGTCAGGGAGATGGAAAAGGAATGTTCATCTGGGGCATTTTTGCATTAATCTTCCCCTCGTGTAATTTTACACCACAGAGATGAAGCAGAGCTGATGTGATCAGAGTTGAGTATGCTGTGACTTTCCCCCACCTGCTTTATAAAGCCCCATACTGGAAAAAAAAAATCAGATCTTCTTTTCTTTTTAATGTATAACTCAAACTAAACAGCACGTTATGGCTGATTTACATGCACATGCAACCTGGCAGGTAGCAGCAGGGATCGTGCTGTTTGAACCTACCAATAATTGATATTTTCTACTCGCCTTCCCATTGTAATTTCCCTGGAATATAAAGAGCAGCAGCATTTGTGGAACAGATTTGAGGCTGGAACAAAGCTGCCGCGGTAGAGCTGGCTGGAGGGTGATTTTCCTTGGGCAGAGCTTGTTCCACGTCCTTTTTGGGGACATGCAGGATCTCCTCAGGAGGGGAACAACCTTCAGTCAGTGACCACAAGGAGCCTGCAAAGATTTTCTATCATGTCCCATTGAAAAGACAGCCAAAGAGAGCTTGAGCAAGCTGGAGCAGAGAAATGAATCATAGTCCTGCTGCAGAGACTTCATTTGATAAATAATGTATATAGAGTTTACAGTAATAACCACTTTTTTCCCACCCAGGCAGCTGGGCTGGGTTTGGATATTTTCCTCCTCCCAGGCAGTGTGACAGACTCTGTTTTGTCAGATAGGTTAATCTGGGGCTTTCCTCACCACTGGCCAGCCACACATGGGGGTATGCAGAGGAGGTGGCATTCCCAGACATGGCAGGAGGAAAGAAATGTGCTGGGGGTGAAGTGCTTGGGAGATCTCCTGAGGTTAATGCATGCCATGGATGTATGGCTGAGAGGAGGTCTGGCCCTGGGTCTGCCCGTGGGTACCAGCTGCCCCAACACCAGGGTGCTGCACCCTCACCTGCCCTACAGCCCAGTGCTGGGGAGGTGGCTNGCACCAGGGTGCTGCACCCTGACCTGCCCTACAGCCCTGGTCCAGCCCAGTGCTGGGGAGGTGGCTTCCCCATCCCCGAACCAAGACCCTCATCCCACAGCTGAAATAATCTTTTTGTCTTCAAGCATGTTCTCCAAAGAGTACATGGCATCTCCCACAGGTGGGTCCCCTCAGGAAAGATGGGACCTTGGAGGTGACCAGCTAAATCACCTCTGGTTATCTCTGTAGAGCGCTGGAGCAAGGATTATCCTTTGTGATCCCATGCTGCTGGTACAACACCGTGAAGTGAGGTGTTCCCATCACCTTCCCTGCCCAATTTTTCCTCTCCTTTGACTGTAACAGCCATCACAATGGGACAACCCAAACAACGGGCTAGCCCTCTCTCTTGTGACATCTCAAGACATGGAGATGGGAAAATGGAGGCTGAAAGTGGGTCACTTTAGGAAACAAAAAAAAGGGAGAAATTTCCTCTTTCCTCTCTTGTTTTTGGGCTTCTGAAGAATAGCAAGAGCGGATAGGGGAGGAGAGAGGAGGACTGTGACCACTCCTGAGCCTCAGAGATCCTGGTGATTGAAGGATTTCCTAATCTGCAAGAGCCTGTCTGGCTTGAGGTAGCAAGAGGGGCTCACAGGTGTAGGACAGAGCTGATCAGGGCTTTTAGGATGGGGGTCGTGTACAATTAGTCATGTGGGCTTGCAGTCCAAAGCCCAGATTTCCTTAGGTTATGTCTTCCTGCCAGCTGGGATAGCCTCCATGGACATGTGTGGATCTAGGAAGCTGCCTGGGCACCTGCATGGAGCCTCTGGTGCCACTAGAATATAAAATGGGTTTAATCAAGGCATACTAGAGAAAATACTCTTCAGTCATTTTTATAGCAGGCCTTGAAGGCTTCGACTGGAGTGATTTGGTTAAAAATAGATTTGTTTCTGTTGGACTTTGGCAGAAAACCTGGGCTACCATATTAATGAAGGTAAGTGGGAAAACCCATATCTCTCCCCATTTTACATCCCTGTGAAAGAACTGGAAACAGCCTCAGCACTTTTACTGCAGAGATAAACAAGATCCTTGGGAGGGAAAATAGCTGTAGTCAATGTGGGCTTGCACCAGCTAAAGATTGGAGTCAGGTTAGGGTTTTATTGCCCTATAATAAGCAAGTATCTCATCAAGGAGTGAATATAAATGCATAACATAATTTTACGGCACCGGCGTGGGGCATGAGAGCTTGGAAGCCAGCCCACTGCTTTGCCATGTATTTTAAGTGAGAGCTTGGTTTTGCTCACTTTAGTTCTCTCCAGCTAGTGTTGTAAGTGTTGGGGTTAGTTCACAAACAAACACTTAAAATCAATTTTAAGGCTGTTTTTATGCTGGAGAACTTTGTGGAGATCTAAGACTCAGAATGAAGGAGACCTCTTAAGTCCTGTGACAGACAGTGATGCAAGGCCTTTCCTGAACGGGTCAAAATTCATCTTTGGATTGACTCCTGTGGTCTCCAGTGTCCCAGAATTCTGGCTCCGCACTTTCCATTTCCAAGACTTTAATAATTTCTAAGCCAAAATTAACCAGAGTCGTTGAAACACACTTTCTTGCCTGCCTTTGCCGTCCTCCTTCACTTCTGATCAAAGCAATAGATAAATAATGACAAATAATACGCTCTGGCCATTTGAATAGGGCTTGCTGAACTGAGAAATGAGATCTCTTGGGCAGTAATTGCAGCAGTGGAAACAGCTGAAAATATTTGCAGTATTGGAGCGCAGCAGTTTAAAATTGAGAAATTACTGGCTCCATCCTATTCCTATAGAAAGTGAGGAGAAAATGCCCCTTGATGCCTGCTGGGAGTGGGACAGCCCTGTCAAATTAGGCAAACTCAACCTGCTAATTGAGGTGGACTCGGACTTCTTCTCCCGCACCTGAAACAGAGCAAATAGGAGAGTGTTCGGAGAGATTTCATCCAGAGGGAGCTGGACAAGCTCAAGGAGTGGGCCCATGGGAACCTCATGAGGTTCAACAAGGTCAAGAGCAAGGCCTTGCACCTGCGATGGGGCAACACCTGCTATCAACAGAAATGGAGGAAAGAAGGGATAGAGAGCAACCCTGAGAAGTTCTTGGAAGTAATGGCAAATGAAAGGCTGAGCACAGGCTGACAGTGTGGGTTCACAGCCCAGAAAGCCACTCTCATCCTGAGTGGGCAGTGGGTCAAGGAGGTGATGTCCCTCCTCTACTCGAGATCCCACCCCTGGAGTGCTGCATCTGGCCCAGGTGTCCTCAGCACAGGAAAGACAACCTGTTGGAGCAGGTCCAGAGGAGGCCATGAATGAGCTCTGAGCGCTGGAGCATCTCTGCTATGCAGACAGGCTGGGAGAGCTGGGCGTTCAGCCTGAGAAGAGAAGGCTCCGGGGAGACTTGAGAGCACCTTCCATTGTTTAAAGGAGCTTGAAGAGAGCTGGNTTGCTTAAAGGAGCTTGAAGAGAGCTG
>VWPU01014945.1:0-18910 GCA_013398955.1 Callaeas wilsoni
AGTGCCCCGCCCTCCGCCTAACGCAACGCCCTGCGATTGGCTGCAGCCCCGCCCCTCGGTGACGCACGGCCCCGCGATTGGCCGGGGCTCCGCCCCGCCGGACGCGCCGCTCGCTGACTGGCCGTGGCGGCGCGCGCCCCGGTTTGAACGGCGGCCGTTGCGGCGCCGCCATTGGAACGGGCAGCGGCGGTTCCAGGTCAGTCCTGCGGCCGCCCCGCGACACCGGGCAGGGCCAGGCCGGGCCCGCTCCACCCCCGCTCCAGCCCCACACCGGCCCGGGGCTCCCGCTCCATCCCAGAGCCCCGGCAGGGCCGCTTCACCCCCGCTCGGTCCCGGAGCCCCGGCAGGGCCGCTTCACCCCCGCTCCACCCCACACCCCGGGCAGGGCCGCCGGGGGTCCCCGCTCGGCCGCCGCTCCCCCGGCAGTGCCGCCGCCCCGCGTTCCGGCTCTCCTCACGGCGCTCGTGTCCCGCAGGCTGGCGATGGTGCGGGAGGACGACAAGGGCATCCCGGTGCGCGTGGCGCTGCGCTGCCGGCCGCTGGTGCCCAAGGAGACGGGCGAGGGCTGCCAGATGTGCCTGTCCTTCGTGCCCGGGGAGCCGCAGGTGAGGCTCGGGGGTTCCCGGGGGTCCCGCAGCCCGGGCGCGGTTACCAGCGCTGCCCCGTCCGTCTCCTCCGCAGGTCGTGGTGGGCAATGACAAGGCTTTCACCTACGACTACGTGTTCGACCCGTCCGTGGAGCAGGAGGAGGTTTTCAACACAGCGGTGTCGCCTCTGGTCCGAGGCATCTTCAAAGGTTTGTCCCTGATCTCGCCCGTTTGGAACCTGTTCGTCCCCACAAAGCGAGGGGGGTGTGTTCTCTGAGGCCTTCTGGTTCCTGAGGCTGCCCGTGCAAGGCAGTTTTCATGGAATACCGGGAGAGTTCGGATTGGAAGGGACTTCAAAGATCACCCAGGGCCACCCCCTGCCATGGGCAGGGACACCTTCCATTTTTCCACGTTGCTCCAAGCCCTGGCCAGCCTGGCCTTGGACACTTCCAGGGGCAGCCACAGCTTCTCTGGGCACCCTGTGCCAGGGCCTCACCACTCTCACAGGGGAGAATTCCTTCCCAATATTCCTCTGGCAGTGGGAAGCCATTCACCCTTCTCCTGTCACTCCAGGCCTATATAAAAAGTCCCTCTCCCTCTTTAAGAATAAGACAATGAATTGATAAACATCCTGCTCCAGGATGCTGCAGCAGAGCTGCGATGGCAGAGAACTTGTGCTATGTTTCTGTTTAGCTCTAATAAAGCAACGTCCAATTTTAAAAAAGAGCTGGAATAATCATTTTTTCTGTATTTTACAGAGTTTTCATTGACTTTTTTTTTTCCCCTCAATGTTCCTGATTGTGGTCTGTGCTTAAAGCTGGTGTATAACTGAGGATTTTCTGGGAGAGTGGTTTACAAAAATGCAGCTTTCTGGTCCCCACGTGACTCATCCGGGTGCCCTTTGTTCCCCCAGGATACAATGCCACTGTCTTGGCCTACGGACAGACGGGATCTGGGAAAACCTACTCCATGGGAGGCACCTACACTGCCAACCAGGAGTATGAGCCCAGCGTGGGGGTCATCCCCAGGGTCATCAAGCTGCTCTTTGAGGAGAAACAGCAAAGGCAGGATTGGGACTTCGTCCTCAAAGTTTCTTATCTAGAGGTAAAAGTTTGGTTTTTATCAAGTTATGACTAAAGGGAGCTTTGAGGTCACCTCCTTCAGGTAACAGATATTTGACTAAATCAACCTCTAAGACTCCAGGAGGTTTTGTCAGGAGTAGGATTCTGGTCCAAGGTGTCTTTCCCTAAAGGGGAAATGAGTAGAATGTGATGTCAAATTAGCCCTGATTTCAGCACAAGTGCATCTTTCTTTGGATGGTAACTCTGAGCTCCTCTGCTGCTCCAGATCTACAACGAGGACATCCTGGACCTGCTGTGCCCCTCCCGAGAACGTTCCCAGATCAGCATCCGGGAGGATCCCAAGGAAGGCATCAAGGTCTGCCCTGCTGCGTGTGGGAGCAGGAGGGGGTGGCAGGGCTGGGGCCTGAAGGGGTTTGTGTGTGGTGGGATGGGGCTCATCCGTGCTTTGGGGGCAGCTCAGGGAGATCCGGGGGGAGGGATCCTCAGGGAATGCACAACTTGCCAAGGAGCACATCCAGTCCCTCCTGCTCATCCCCTCTCTGGTTTGTGTCCCTGGGAGCTGCCTCTCCACCACTTTATCCACACAAATCCCCTCCCATCAGCCAGTTTTCCCCTTCCTGTGACTGGCACAGCTCTCAGCTCCCAGCCTGGCCTGGGATATCCATGGATTTGTCCCTGGAACCATGAGGAGCTCTGTATCCATCCCAGAGCCCAGCTGGCTCTGGAGGAGGCAGAAGAACCTGGGGGGTGTTTAGGAATTGGTGATGTGATTCCGTGTTCCTGGAGTGAAATTCAGAACCAGTTTTTCCTGGGAGTTCCCATTCCAGGCCCCTGGCTGGAGGTGACACTGATTCTTGGGAATGGGCTGGCACAGTCTGAGGCAGAGGGAGATCTTTCTGATCCCAGGTGGGAGGAAGAGGAAGCAGAGAATAAACAATGTTTCCTTCCTGGCTACAGATTGTGGGGTTGACGGAAAGAAATGTCACCTGTGCCCAAGAGACCGTGTCCTGCCTGGAGCAGGGGAACAACTCCAGAACCGTGGGATCCACGGCCATGAATTCCCAGTCCTCCAGATCCCATGCCATCTTTACCATCTGCATTGATCAGAAGAAGAAAAATGACAAGTGAGTGTCGTTGTGCAGCTGATGAGAGTTACTTTCCTCACATTTCCTCCTCCTGGTCCCGAGCTGTGCTTCTCAAGGCAGTCCAGTTTTTGGCTCTCTGAATTTTCAACTCCTGGGCAGCTCCTTTTCCAACTGGAAGTTTACCTGGGAGTGTAAAACAGTGTCTTTCTGCCCTAGGAATTGCAGTTTTCACTGCAAGCTACACCTGGTGGATCTTGCTGGCTCTGAGAGACAAAAGAAGACCAAGGCTGAGGGAGACAGACTCAAAGAAGGTCTGTGGGCTGGGACTGGTGCAGTTTGGGTTTCTTCTCACTTGAGAGTTAATAAAAGAGCAAATCAGTTCTTTAACTCTTTAATCTGCTTTTTTAACCTTGTTAAAGTTTTAATGAGGGCAGGAAATGAGGAATTTGGAGCTGCTGAGGTGGCCGTGCTCACTGTGAGCTTTGTCTGCAGGAATCAACATCAACAGAGGCCTTCTGTGCCTGGGGAATGTCATCAGTGCTCTGGGAGATGAGAATAAAAAGGGAGGGTTTGTCCCCTACAGAGACTCCAAGCTGACCAGGCTGCTGCAAGGTGAGAGAAGATGATGACAAAGCCCAAATTTACAGGTGCTTTCTAAATAACAAATCAGGAGAAAACCCCCCAGCTGAGAGCTGCTGCAGCGAAGGGATTTGTTTATTTAATTCCTCACTGAAGGCAGACCCTTCCTGCACTCTTATTTTAGCTTGCAAATGCAGTGAGATGAACTCAAGGCGAGTCCTGCTCTCCTGCACTTTGTGTGACAGGAGGAAACGAGACAAATTCAGGGCATATTTTTGGCAGGGAGAAGGAAGAGGAGAAGTCTGGGAGCAGAGATCTATTATTGTACCTTAATTATAGCAACTCTCTGGGTGATGTCACAGCCAGAACGAAGCTCAAGCTGTTTGTGCCTTCCCTGGGATTTGTTTTCTTACTCAGAATGTCTGGTCTTTATTTTTCAATAGCTGGGATTTGTCTTTTAATGCACTTTATTTAAGTTACCCTTTAATTTGAGCACAGCTTTAGTAATGAAATCACTGGGATTTTTATGGTAATGACATAATTTGGTGCAAAAGCTCTTCAGTGTTTTCCATGTATGAAAGTACCTCATTAAAAACCTGGACTGGGCTGGATGTGAGGCCCCTTTTTTTTCTGATCAGTAACTTTCAGGAGCCAATTTGTATAAAACCAAAGGATGAAATTCCATGCAGCTTTGCAATATGTTCTTAGCCAGTAAGTCATTAAATTGGAGAAAATTCTGGATACTCGTGGAGGTCTTGTTATTGCAGGGGAGAAGGGAGGGGCAAACCTGAAAGAACCAGGCCAGAAATGGCATAAAGAAATTATTAGGGCAACAACTGGGGCTTCTGGGGTGAAATCTTTGGTTTCAAAGCCTGACTTTGAAACTTCAAAAACCCACTTTAAAGCAGAACTGAGTGGGCAGAGGAGAAAGTAATGAGCGGCCCCAAAATCCAGCTATTTAATCTGCATTTTGGAGATGCACTCGTGGGCGTGGAACCCTCCAAGGATGACAGTTCACTGTCGTCCTTGCTCTGACAGCTTTGACATTGTTTCTTTTCCTTCCCAGACTCCCTGGGTGGGAACAGCCACACGCTGATGATTGCCTGTGTGAGCCCAGCAGATTCCAACCTGGAGGAGACCCTGAACACGCTGCGCTACGCTGACAGGGCCAGGAAGATCAAAAACAAACCCATTGTCAACGTGGACCCGCAGGCAGCTGAGCTGCACCAGCTGAAGCAGCAGGTGCTGGGGGTTCTCCTCTGGTTCTGAGCTCAGCAAACCCCCAGGGGAAGGCAAAACCTCACAAAATGGGCACAACGTCCCTCACGTGCATTACTCTGTCTCTGGAGGGGCTGCGGTGGGAATATATGGATATTTCTTGGAATTTTGCTGCAGCCGTGGGAAAGCGGTGGTGCTGGTGTGGTTTAAATTTCCTTTCTACCCAACAGATCATTGCCTGCTGGGCTACAGGCAGAGTTAGAAATACAGAGGTGGTTTGGTGCCTTCCTGGCATCTCCTGCCAGGGAATGGAAGAGTTTTCCCTGGCGCGATCCCAGAGGGAAATGCAGAACTTTTATTTGAGCAATAAATGGCTTGAAATACTGTAACGACACCACTCCTTCCCACAGGCAGTGGTAAAAGGGGAATTCTGGAGCAGGTGAGGCAGGGAGACCAAGGATCCATGGAGCTGCTACATTTACATGCAATAATTGTCTTTGTAGGTCCAGCAGCTCCAGGTGTTGCTGCTCCAGGCCCACGGAGGGACCCTGCCCGTGTCTCTCAAGTAAGATTTGTTATTTCATGTCCCACGGATCTGTATTTATCACACTCTAGAGAAATCTCTGGATCTCCTTAGCTCTGGGCAGTGCTGTGGAGTGAGGGGAGAACAAATTGGTTGCTTTTCCCCGCCCCCCCCTTTTTGTCATCCTTACTGGAATTCCCTGGGATATTTAGTTTTGTAGCAAACACCTCAAGATTGCAAAAATCTGTTGCAGGAAGTAAAAGAGGAACCAGGAAGCACCTCCTGAATAAATACCTGTTTTTGAGACCCATCCATCCCTGTTTTCCACACCTCTCTACCCCTAAATGTGGGGCAGCTCCACCTCCATTACCCTTAAAAGCACAAAATCTGGGACAGAGTTGGACTGTGCAGCTGTCGTGTTCTGGGGACGTTTCAAAACCACGTGCACTGGGTTCAGAACCTCTGTTTGGAGGTTCTTCCTGCATTATGGAAGTGTCCAAGGCTTGGACAGGACTTGGAGCAGCCTGGTCTGTGGAAGGTGTTCCTGCCCATGGCAGGGGTGGGACTGGATGAGTTGAGGATCCTTCCCACCCAAACCATTCTGGGCTATTTATTGTAAATTATTTAGGGGGTAATAGTTATTTTGGAGGTGACTTCAGTGCTGTCACAAAGCCCTGGCCGGGCCATGCTCACACACAAACTGCTCCTTGCTGTTGCAGTGGTTTGGCCCCCTCGGAGAGCCTCCAATCCCTGATGGAGAAGAACCAATCCCTGCAGGAGGAGAACCAGAAGCTGAGCCAGGGGCTGAGTGAGGCTGCTGGGCAAACAGCACAGATGCTGGAGAGGATCATCCTGGTAAGTCCAGTTATCCCAGGAGAGCTTCGAATTGCTGGGAATGAATCAACAGCAGCTCCTGTATTTATGACATATTGAGAATGTCTTTAATGTTCCTTTCACATTGATTCCAAATCAGTCAGAACCAAAAGCCTGTTGGGGAAAAGGAGACCTGAATCTTTCAGCTTTTTAACATTTTAAATATATTTTTTTAATATTTTAAACAGGACTTGTACACTTGTGCCCTCCCTTCCCCACCCTGCTTTTTTCCTATTGCCTGCAATGTCTATCCCCAAAAAAATGCAGTGAAATCCAAATTGGTGGCCCTGATCATGAGAGATCTTTCAATGCATTGATTTTCACACTGCCAATCTTTTGCTGCAAATTAATCAGCTGATTCCTGGATCCCTCTACAATTGAATATGATTCTGATTTCTCTTAGACAGAGCAAGAAAATGAGAAGATGAATGCCAAGCTAGAGCAGCTCCAGCACCACGCTGTGTAAGTGTGCTCCTGGGCAAATGTCCATGGGAATTAAATGTTTTTAGTGGGATAAACTGGATCCGATCAGCTGGGGTTTGTTCATTCAGAATTAATTCAGAGGTTGAGTGGGGAAAGTTGTTCCTCCCTGGCATGTGTGACACAAACTGTGACACAAATGTGCCATGGACTTTTTCTCGTGTTTCCAGGTGCAAGTTGGATCTGCAGAAGCTGGTGAAGACTGTGGAAGATGAGGAATTAAAGGAAAATGTGGAGGTGATCCGGAACCTGCAGCAGGTGCTGGCTGAACTCCAGGTAAGGCTGAACCCAGGGAGGAGGGAATTGTGTCAACTTACTCAGGAAATCTGGGATTCCACTCCAACAACTTCCCTCAAGGAGCCCAGGAATTAAAAGTGTGAAGTGACTCCTGAGATCCACTTCAAAACTGTCCTGTTGTGCTCTAATGCTGCAGAAAGGCCACTTGTGCTGCTCCTGGGTGGGGGAAAGGAGGAGTCTCCATGAAAACACCTGATACTGAAGATTGGCATGGATTTACAATCCCTGAATTGGGTGGGATGTTGTAAACTTGGTGATTTTTATGGACGACGTAAATTGCAGGAACCTGAATTTGTTAAATAGAAGCTTCCAGGCCTTTGTCTGATGGAGGAATTTCAGTTCTCCCTCACTGGACATTCCTCTGATCTCTCCTGTGAGGCGATGGCTCCCAGTGCTCCAGCACTGGGAAGATTTCAAGGAATGGCTTTTCCAACTAGACAAGGAGGAGTTTCCTCACATTCCTAGAGGAGGAGGTGGGCAATCTCCTCTTTCCAGAGATGTTCTGGCCAGAGGAGACTCACCATAGTGTGCCAACAGTCTGTTATTTCCTTCATTTTACTTCTTCTTTCCCTTTTCACCCAAATTTTCTTCTCTCTGTCCAACAGAGTGAAAACGCTGCCACCGCAGAAGCTGCTGCAGAACTGCCAAACTCTCAACAGGATTCTCCAGGTGTAAGTGAGGGGCTCAGCAGTGCTCACCTCACTGGGGCATGGTTTTATCTCCTCATCACTTTTATCTGCTCCCTCCTGCTAATTCACTAACCCAAATGCTTGATAAATCATCACTCTTGTCTGTGCTGTTTTAAACTCGGTGTGTTCAAGGTCGAGAACCTGTTCTCATTTCTGAATATTTAATTTTTTACATAAAAATCGGTTTGAAGCACTCTGTAGAAACAGAGATCGTGTAATTGAAGAGCTCTGCATTGGCCTGTCCTCACGGCTGTGTCTCCTGCAGGCAGCAGAAGTGGGCCAGGAATCCAAGAGAGCCTCCAACGACTTCAGCACCCAACACGCCCTGCGCCAGGCACAGCTCTCCAGGGAGCTGCTGGAGCTCAACAAAGCCCTCACTCTGAAAGAGGCCCTGGCCAAAAAAATGTCTCAAAACGATACTCAGCTGGGGCCCATTCAGTCCCAGTACCAGGTAAAGCTGAAATCCTCCTTGTTCTGCTTCTTTTCCCCAGTTCGTGCTGGGGAGGGAAGGGAGGGGATCTGTCCTCAGGAGCCTGTTCTGATTTGGGTCTGTTTATTCCTTAAGCTGGGTCCCTGCTCCCTTGGGAAGTTTTCCCTGCTGTGCTGGGATCTCCCATGGCTGAAATGATTGAGTCAGGACGTGGCCACAGTGACTCTGTGCCCACCAAAGCTCTGGGGTGTGCTGGACCAGCCCTCGTGACCCTCACTCTGCTCTTAGATGAGCTGGTTTAGCAGCAACGCTGCAAAGGAATGGGTTTTTCCAAGGTTTCTCTGTCTTAAAGCTTTGCCTCAGGGAGACTTTCCAAGGTTTTTATTTGGAGGTTTATTCCTCTTGTCCTCTCTAGACCAATATCAAGGATCTGGAATTGGAGGTCAGCAATTTGCAAAAGGAAAAGGAGGAATTGGTTCTTGCTCTGCACATGGCAAAGAAGGACATCAACCAGGCCAAGTAAGAGAGCTCTGCCTGCAGCTCTGGGGGTTGTTAATGTGTCTGAAAATCCAGTGTCTTGCACTTCCATGATCTGCAAAAGCTCTTATTTGATGTAAAAGTGTCCCTTTAACGTGCCAGGAGCTGCAGAGGAGCCTCCTGTGGGCTTTCAGCAGCAGCAAAGGTGACAGAGGTGACATTTTTCATGAGGTGTCTCTGAAGCTGGAGAGGATTTGTTGCTGTTTCTCTCCAGGCTGAGCGAGCGGCGCCGGAAAAGGCTCCAGGAGCTGGAAGCACAGATCAATGAGCTCAAGAAGAAGCTGAATGAGCAATCCAAGCTCCTGAAGCTGAAGGAATCCACGGAGCACACGGTGTCAAAACTGAACCAGGAGATCAGGGTAACCAACAGGCACCTTTCACTTGAGTGTGGGCAAAGCAGCTCCCAGACAGGAATCACAGAAATCCACTTTCTGTTTAGTCAGACTGAAAATAGCAGTTTTTGGCGAGATTCCTTTGGCTACATTACCACAATAGGCAGGTGACTGCTGAGATTTGGGAGGAAAATAAGTCCAAAGTATCTTCTGGCACTTCTAATTTATTGCCTCAGTCAAATCATTTGACTCCACTCTGATTTCCTGAAATTGTGCCTGTGTTGCTCTTCCCTTTATGCCTAAAAAAACCCTTGGTTTTTAGCACTTTGAGAGTGTCCTGAGTGGGAGCACACTAAGATTTCCCACCTGCCACATCCCACACCTGGCAGGCACGGGGGGATGGAGGTTGAAGCCCCTCAGAATGTAAATCCTGGATAATTCTTCCAGCCCTTGGTGTTTTTCAGGAAATGAAGCAGCAAAGGGTGCAGCTGATGCGTCAGATGAAAGAAGACACTGAGAAATTCAGGCAGTGGAAGCAGCAGAAGGACAAGGAAGTGATCCAGCTGAAGGAAAAGGTGAGCAAAAAAGCCCCTCTCACTGATCCTCCCTTCAAAGGGATGCTGCAAGGTTTGTTTAACTGGGAAGCATCTGAGAAGAGCTGGGAATGCTCTGAAGAGAAGCTTGGCTCGTTTGGCTGCCTCTTTCTACCGCTTGGACTTGTTTGTGGCTGGAGATCTTCAAGCTCTTGCTGCAGCTGTGACTCTGCTCTAAAGCAGAAAGCAAAAATAGTCAATATTTGAAGGATTTAAAGTAGTAGGGTTTGGCCCCAGCATGGGAGGCTTTTAAACATCCAAAGGAATGTTGGATCTGCAGATTAATAAAATCCAGCTGCTTGTGGTGACTGAGTGCAATGGACAGCAAACACCTGGAGTTTGGTGTCACAGCAATTCGTGCTCCTCAGTGCCTTGGGATGCTCAGGCTGGCATTTTGGGGCTGCAGCCTTTCCTTTGTCATGGAAAATGTGACTTTCCCAGCTGTTTCTCCTTGCAGGACCGTAAGAGACAATACGAGCTCCTCAAGCTGGAGAGGGATTTCCAGAAACAGGCCAACGTCCTCCGGCGCAAAACAGAGGAGGTGAGGAGCCAACATCTCCTGGAAATTCTCAACCAATCCCCAAAGTCTGCCGAGAGGGGCTGGAGGAAGGAACAGGATACGCAGAAACCTCTTAAAGGAAGTTTAGAGGCTGAAAAGAAAAAGTTTTGTCTCTGTAGAGAAATCCCCACTTTTGCCTTGGGGTCTTTGAGGGATCTCAGTTAAATCTGCTCCTTAGAGGAATTTAGAGGCTGGAAAGAAAAGGTTTTCTCTCTGGAGAAACCCACATTTCTGCCTTGTAGCCTTTGAGGCATCCCAGTTAAATCTGCTCCTTAAAGGCCAAATGACTCTGGGTACCAATTGACTGAGTCCCAGATTCCTGTGGTAAATCCATGGAGAGCCCAAGGTAGGAAGTGGGAAATGAGTTTGGGTGGTGGATCTACAAGGTAGCGGTTCAAAATCCTTTCAGGAGCGCTTTGTAAAAGAAACCCATCTTCAACCCCTCATTTTGGGTGTTTTCTTCTACCTTCAGGCCTAGAAGCAGCTTCCCTTTAAAGAATGGAAGCAAAGGAAATAAATCAAGGACAGGAGTCCTTGAGTTAAACCAGGATAACTTGAGATTTATTAACCTTATGCTGTCACTGTCCCAGTGTTTGCCCTGGGCTGGGAGTCCCTGGTGTTTCCAGCTGTTGCAGATGATTTGCTGTCCCTGTCCAGCTCCTTGTGGAATCTTTTCCAGGCAGCAGCTGCCAACAAACGCCTCAAGGATGCCCTGCAGAAGCAGAAGGAGGCGGCAGATAAACGGAAGGAGACCCAAAATCGGGGCATGGAAGGAATTGCTGCACGAGTCAAAGTGGGTGACAGCGTTTTTGCATCCCAGCACTGGGCAAACTGGGATTTGGGGTGGGTGCTGCTGGCCTGGGTGGCTGGAGCACAGTGGGAGGAAGAGGGAATTGCAGTGGGATTATTCGGTTTCTCTGAAATGCCTTCACGGAGAAGGATTCTGGAGCTGAGCTCAACCACTGGGGTGTGGGGGTTATTGTTCCAGAGCTGGCTTGCAAATGAAGTCGAGGTTCTTGTCAGCACTGAGGAGGCTCGAAGGCACCTGGCAGACCTGCTGGAGGACAGGAAAATCCTGGCAAAGGAGCTCCTTCAGCTGAAAGAGAAGAAAGATGCTGGAGAAAACCCCCCTCCAAAGCTCCGGGTAAGAGGGAAATTCCCCTTTTCCCATCCCACACCTCTGGCTGTTTGGCAATACTGGATTCATTATTCTCACTCCTACTTGACCTGTTCCCTCAGGAGGTAGGGGTGGATCCCACTCTTGGCTACGTTTCTGGGACAAAGGCTTAATGTTTTTATCCTCTGGTATGTCAGGGACAGGCGGTGCTGAAGGAACTTAATGGAATTAGGGAAAATTTCTTCCCTAAAAGGGCAGTCAGGCATTGGAATGGGCTGACAGGGAAGTGATGGAATCACCATCCCTAGAAGTGTCCAAAAAACATCTGGATGTGGCACTTGGGGACGTGGGTGACCTGTCAGTGTTGGAGGAATGGTTGGACTCAGTGCTCTTGGAGAGCTTTTCCAGCCTTAAGCATTCTGAGGGATGTGAGTGGATCACACCCTTTAGCAAAGGCTTTTGGGAAGGAATGGAAGCTGTGGGGAGATGCCTGGAGGCTTTTCTAGCTGGAATCTCTGTAAATGTGTGCTTTCCTCCCCTGTTCCTGCCCCGTGTCCGTGCCGTAATTCCAGAGGCGCACGTACTGCCTGGCCGACCTGCAGCCTCCGGACACGGATCTCTCCATAGCCAAGCAGATTGAGAGCCTGCAAACAGAGATGGAGCTCAGGTAAAGCTCACCCACACAGCCTTGCCTCCTGCTTTCCCCCTCGTTTCCATCCCAGCTCTCTGGGAGGCGGAAGAAGATGTAAAACACACAGACTGACACTGGAAATGATGAGGGAAAGGTGTGGGTTTTCCTGGCTGGATTTTTTCCAAAATGTGGGGGAAAATACTCAGTCACTTTGAGCTGTTAATGAGCACCTCTGAGGGAAAAACCTCCACTTCTATTTGGGAATGGGGAGTGAAGGCAAAACTCCCCAGGGGAGCGATGCAGGCTGCAGGTGCTCTACTGAGCAGCAAAAATCTCAATTTATACTATTTTACTTAATATTCTGGGAACAGTAACATTAGCCCAGACACCAGCACTGGTTTTCTCCTGTGCTGCAACCCCAAATCCATGGATTCTTCCCCAGGAGTGCCCAGATAGCAGATCTGCAGCAGAAACTCCTGGATGCAGACAATGGAGATCGGGCCAAGCAGCGCTGGGACAGCATTGCCACCATCCTGGAGGCCAAATGTGCTCTGAAGTATCTCCTGGGAGAGGTAAATGCTGAATTTTCCTCTTTTATCCCTAAAAAAAAGGCCATAAGTCTGCTTAGCCAT
The DNA here is from genome assembly GCA_013398955.1 of Callaeas wilsoni. Lineage (NCBI taxonomy): Eukaryota > Metazoa > Chordata > Aves > Passeriformes > Callaeidae > Callaeas > Callaeas wilsoni. Next base: position 12,245 of record VWPU01014945.1, read on the forward strand.
GACTGAAAGGAAGTGACCAAAGGAATTTGAGTGGAGCCCTCTTGTAGTGGATGAGGTTTATTCCCTTCTCAAGTTTAAATTAATCTGTACTGGGGAGTGGAATCTGAAAAACAGGGAAGAGGGAAGTGGAATAGATGAGGGTCTGCAGATACCAGCTAAATGCTTGCACGGGAATGGGAAAAGGCAAATTTCAGAAGTGGAAGAGAAGAAAAAGTATCTAAAATACTTCCTGAACAAGCAGGGAAACAGGGGCAGTGCTGGCTGAGGTCAGGGGAAGCAGTGGAATTAGTGTTGAGATGGGAAAAACTTGGACAAGACTGGTGTTAGGGGAGAGGAGGAAGTGGGGTGATGGGGGATCAGGGAAAGAGCCACTGGAGGACAGAATTACCTTTTGCTCCCTGGTGCTTGGAAATCAAAGGAAAAGGGTGAAAAGGAAAATACTCCGAGCGCTGCAGGAAGGGAGGGGAGTTCAGAACTGAGAACGAGACCCTCTGCTCCGTGGTTTGCACTTCCAAAGGGTCTGGCTCTGAATCTCCCCTGGTCTCCTTGGTGCTGAGGGCTGGTCCAGTTCCTGGGGTGGCTGGAAGTTACAGGGATGCTTCCCCTCCAGACTGCAGCACCTGTCCCAGCAGGGAATCCGCGTCCCAGCAGGGAATCCTCGTCCCAGCAGGGAATCCTTGTCCCAAGCCACCCCTTGCTCTTGTTTTCCAGCTGGTCTCCTCCAAAGTGCAGGAGAGCAAACTGCAGAGCAGCCTGCAGCAGAGCCAGGCCAGCTGTTCTGATGTGCAGAAGATGCTGATGGAAGAGAGAAACCACATAGCAGAGCTGGAGACAGAGTTCCAAAATCAGATTTTGGTGCAGGAACAGCAACACCAGGAAAAGGTGAATCACAGCTCGTGGAAATCTTGGAGTCTGGGACTGATCTCCAGGTCTGCTCAGAGAGAAAGGCAAAGGAGGATGTGGTGAATATGAACTCAAGTTTGGCTGGATTTTTGCAGGTGGTTCATTAAAAGCCAGAGAAGTCTCTGTATTTATCCTGTACAAATTGGTTTATTCAGTACCTTTCCTCCTGCTCTAAGTGAGGAGGTTGCACCTGAGCACAAGATCATTTTTCAAGTAGATCAGGGTGGAATTGTGCTGGAAGCGGCAGGAAATTTCCCTGAGCCTGGACTTTGATGCCAAGTGCTCCTTTTGGGAATTCACCCCTGTTTATTCCAACTTGCTTTTAGGTTCTGTACCTGCTCAGCCAATTCCAGCAGAAGGAAGCAGCAGAGAAGAGATTGGAAGATTCCCTGAATGAGCAGGAGAAACAACTGCAGGAGAGACTCCGGTTCCAGGTGCAGGGACTGGGGAAGGGTGGGATCCTTTGGGACACCTGGAATTAGGAGAAGGATTCTGTGTTCCCTTTGCAGAAGCCTGCACGGGGTGGTTGCTGTGCAGGTTGGAATAACCCTGGGGGATTTTCTCTTATTTATCTCCAATGAAATAAATCTCCTCTTGTCCTGCAAACAGGAGGAAGAACTGGAAAAAATGAGGGAGATCTGTGAGAAGAACCAGGAGCTCCTCCGGGAGAATGACACTCTGAAACAGGTAGGGCCTTGTGCAGACACCAGAGCCCTGTGGCAGTTGGATTTAGGGGATTTTGCAGAGCTGATTCTTGTCCCTTTTGACAGAAACTGCTGCTCCTCCAAGTTGCCAGTGGCCAGAAGCTCCGGCACATCCAGCAAAGGCCACCTGAGTCTCCAGACTCTTCTTTTGATTACGTTCCACCCAAAGTAAGAGGCTGCACAGTTTGTTTTGCATCTGAATTCTTTGCCAAAGTTAATCTTGGCTATTGATGATTTAGTTTTTTTCTTTCTCCCAAGCTGCTTTTACCAGGCACTTGTTCTACTCATTGAAGGGGCCCCTTCAGTCCTTTCCAGAGCACTCAAATACCGTGCATTAGTTTTTAGATTTTAAAAAAAGAGGCAAACAAACCCCCAAACCTGTTCCCTCATTGTAGTTCTGACTGTGTATCCTCCTCCACAATCTAGATTGTTTTTCTGTAACATTCCCAGTCTTTAAATGATGGAGCAAGGCACATGTGTCACAGCAAAGTTTGCTGCTTTGCAAAGAGCCAAATCTTAGTGCTGGGAGGAAGAAATGATTTAAAACTCTTTGGACAAGAGTGTGACACTTGTTTTTTGTCATGTGATGTGTCAACAACTCAGACTTCCAAGGATTTCTCACCTGTAGCAAAAAATGGACTGATTGAATTTTCAATCCTGATAATTGGATCTTTTTTTCCCTTCCTCACCCCACAACCTTCTTGACTGTGAGGGACTCTGAAAACCTTAATAAAACCTTAGTGAAATATAACTTTGTGATTTTTGGTGGCCCAGCCTCTCGTGCTCCTGTGTTGCAGCCCAAGAGCCGCCGGCAGACGACAGCCAAGCCCCGAGCCCCCAGCCCCGAGGTGGACGTGGAGGAGCTGTTCTCTGACTCTGGGGAGCTGGAGGATTCTGACTGGCTTCCTGGGAAAGCAGGCAGAGGAGCAAGGAAAAACCTCATGGGGGTAAGATCCAGCTGCCCTTGATGCAGTGTCTGTTAGGGAATCCCTTGTGTGTCCAAGGATGGGGGGTGGAGCGGTGAGATGTGGTGTCTCCACTGTTCTCAGAGTGGCAGGAATGGGTTATTTGGGTGCCTTGGGATCTTTGCAACCTTCCCACAGACACAGCAAAGGTTGTCTGCAGTCAGCAGCACTTTCCTGGACAGGTTTTCCCTGTCCAAGTCACCTCCTCCCATGAGACACGTGTTCTGTCCTGCCTGTGCCTGAGCTGGCCTCTGCTTCAGGAGCAGCCCCAACAGCAGCCAGACCCATCCAGGGAGCCAATTTTAGGGGTGGGGGGGGAAAAAAAGAAAAAAAAGGATGGCCTGTTGTGGATCCCTGTTGCCTTGGTGAATCTGCAGCTTCCAGTCCTGACAGAGCCTCAGCTTCCATCTGTCTGTGTCAGTATGGAGCTTCAGCCTATGGCTCAGAAAATTCCTGAGGCTTTTGGGGTGGGGACTCCCTCCTTTTGTGGAAGGGTGGCACAGAAACTGGGATCCTTTGGCATAACCTCAAGTCAAGCACTGAATAACTGAAGGTGCTTATCCTGTAGATCCTGAAGATGGATCTGTAGGTGGAAGGATTTTATTCTGGGTATTAGGAAGAAAATTATTCTGGGAGGGAGGTAGGACTGGCAGCGAAATGATACAAGGGGTGGCTTCGGGGTGTCCCTGTCCTTGAGGTGCCTCAGCTGGTGGGATCTGGAGCATTCCAGGAGCATTCCAGGAGCATCCTGGCCATTGGATCCCCCTTCCCTCCGCAGTGCTCGTGCAAGGGCCGCTGTGGGAACAGGCAGTGTGGCTGCAGGAGGCAGAAGTTGGGATGCACCGACGGCTGCAGCTGCGCCGCGGCCACGTGCAGGAACAGGGACCGGGGCCTGGTGAGTGCTGCTGGCTCTGGGGGTGCCACGGGGGCTGCAGGGCCTGGGTTTGGGCAGGAGCAAAGCTAGATGGAGGGATAATTCCCACACAAGTGTAGTTTGTCCAGGCAGAGCACGTGCACTTTGCTGAAACTCTGTGAAATGTCACTAAGAAGTGCTTCTCTGGTAACTGAGGACAATTTTCCACTGCAGGACCAGGCTCTGGCTTTCAGCACAGACATTTGGAGATTCACAGCAGAGATTTTCGTGCTCCCACTTCTCATCCACAAATCTGAGGACAAATAATTTCAATTTTCCTTTTGGACTCAGTAAATTAAAGTTGTGTCTTTGGCTTCAGGCGACACAAAACCTTGACTCACTCCCGGATTTCTTTTTAAGAATGGAAGGGATGGTTTGGGGAGGGCTTTGTAGCAGCAGGAAAGTCCGTGAGAAACTGATGTTTATTGAGGAAGATGTTCCTAGTGGGAATTTTGCTCTGAGATCTCAGAGATGTGCAGCAGGGACATCCCATAGTGCTCTAACTATTGCCTGTTTCACGGAGCCCTAGCCTGAGCTGCAGCATCCTGTGGAATACTGTCCCAGGAGAGCAGGGGGCTGTGGTGGGAAGGGAAGGGATGAACATTCTACAGGAGCTTCACCCTCTGCTGCCCCTCAGGAAACCACATGTGAGGAGCACAAAAGGGACTCGGAAGGGTCCTTGAAGCTGGAAGACCCCACGGAGGTGAAAGCAGGAGAGAGCTTCTTCCAGCCTGTGTGTGTCACTCCAACCACAAAGGTATTCCCCGGGATCAGGGGCAGCAGAGCTGCTGGATGAGGGATCTTGGAGGGAAATCACCCCAGAGGAGAAGCTGCTGCTGGAAAACCCTGCACAGCTCCAGGCAGCTCGTGTGGAAGTTCTGAGCTTGCTGAATTCTTCAAGTTTCCACACTAAAAATGATGCCACAGGCTTGCCATGTTTTCCTGCAGCACCTTCCAGCAAGGAGGGAGGGGAAGTGAGGAGCTTGCAGGATAAAATCACACCTGGCCATGTTCAAAGTGACCTTAAGCTCTTGTGCTCTCTGGCCTGGCACATCTCGTTTTGCCTCAGCTGAACAAAGTCCCTTTTCCCCTGGGAACCCCCTATTCCATCTGCTGTCTCTTCCTGCTGATTCTTGATATTTGGTCCAAAAATTTGTCCTTTTCTTGACTTGAGTAAAAAAAATGAAGCAGCTCTTGAGGCTGGCCTGGCACTTCGTGTCCTGCTGCCTCTGGTGGGTCACTCTAGCAGCGACTAACCCCAGAGATTGTTCCTTGCTTCCCCACAGGTCCTGCAGGACATCACAGACCAGGAGGTGCTCCTGAAGATTCCCAGCGCTACTGCCTCCCTGCTCGGGAGGGATGAGGAGTCCCAGGAGAACCAGAACCCCTTTGGGGGGAAGAAGAAGAAGAGGATGCTCAGCAGCAACATCAGCTTCTTCTCAGGCTGCACCCCCATCAAGGAGTTTAACTGACCTGGAGCTTTCCCATCCCTTTAGGCCACATTCCTGGTGACTTCCGAGGGAGTTGGATTCTCCTGCTGGAGCAGCAGCTCCTGCCCTCAGCACGGGAGTCAAACTCTGCTTCTTGTCGGTTGTGTTTCTGTAAATATTTGTGTGTTGGGGCCAGGGGGAGGGTAAGAATCTTTCCTCTGGACTTGCTGGAGTGAACGGAGGTGAGTTTCCAGGTGGTTGTTCCCAGCTCCCTCCCTCCTGCCGAGCTGTGAACGCCGGGTACTGTTTCACCTGTAATCTTGAAAGAACTTTGCCTTTGCACTGGAGATCTGCTCCTGCCTCTTCCCATGGAGCCTGAAGGAACTTTCCCAGCTGCCCTGGGAGATCCATGGAGCGAGGAGGCCTTGGCTGAAGTCTTAAACCAGCAGCTCTGAACTGGTCAGGCTTTCTGGCCCCTTTGGCCGCTGGGCTGTCCGCATTCAATGAACTTAGAAACTTGACCTATGTGAATAATGTAGGAATTTTAACTCTGGTTTGTAGTTTTAATAAAGGAATTACTAAAGAAACCTGAATTGGAGTGGGAATTACTGTGCACAACAACCCTCAGCCTCCCCTGGGCTCTCTGCACTTAAACTTGGTCTCAAAACCAGTGCAGGAGTTGCTCTTTGTGTCCACACACCCCAGCCAAGGTCCTGCTGCTTTTCCTTGCCCTCAGCCCTAAGTTAGGAGTCTCAGAAGGAAGAAAAAAGTGATAAATGTAATTTTTTTCAATTTATTTTTCCTCTATTGGCAATGGTGGTCCTTCCCTGGGATGTGCACAGGGATGTGAGATTTGGGCTGTATTTTCCCTGACCTGAGACCCCTCTTTCCTCACCCGTTGGATGAGTCTCTGCCAGCTTAGGGAATCCCAGGATGGTTTGGGTTGGAAGGCACCTTGAGGATCGTCCACTTCCACCCTCCCAGGGTGCTCCAAGCCCCATCCAGCCTGGCCTTGGACACTTCCAGGGATCCAGGGGCAGCCACAGCTTCTCTGGGCACCCTGTGCCAGGGCCTCATCGCCCTCACAGGGAAGAATTCCTTCCCAAAATCCCATCTAACCCTGGACTTCACTCCTCTCTCTGCTTTTTAAGCAGATAAAGCCCTTAAGAGCTGCAGGATGTTTTGTTTCCAAGTAATTTGAACCAACTTGGAAGTGCTGAGGGCTCCGGGCCCTGTGCAGGACACCCCAAAGGTGCCACCCTGTGCCCGCGGAAATACACCATAAAATAAATAATGTATAATTCTAGGCAGTAGTCTACAGTTGTGTCGTATCTCTATTGTCTTAAATTCCTTTATAGGATTAATTTTATAACCAATATATGCACATTTATACCTGCCAGCAGTAGGCAGTAACACAGTCCTGTGTGGAAATGTATTTCTATATATTATTATATTTAAATTGTGGATGTTCGAGAGAGGATCCAATAGTTTTATGTATATCTATTTCTATTATTATATTTAAATTGTGGATGTTCGAGAGAGGATCCAATAGTTTTATAAATATCTATTGATATTATTGTATTTAAATTGTGGATGTTTAAGAGAGCATCCAATAGTTTTATGTATATCTATTTCTATTATTATATTTAAATTGTGGATGTTCGAGAGAGGATCCAATAGTTTTATAAATATCTATTGATATTATTGTATTTAAATTGTGGATGTTTAAGAGAGCATCCAATAGTTTTATG
>VWPU01014947.1:0-23296 GCA_013398955.1 Callaeas wilsoni
AGCAGCCTGGATTCTGGGATTCGAGGCCTCGGGATTCAGAGATTCAGGGCCTCTGGATGTAGGGATTCAGCATTTCCCTGGCACATTCAGCATCCCCAGGGCATGAGCAGCCTGGATTCTGGGATTCGGGGCCTTTGGATTCAGGGATTCAGGGCATTCAGGGCCTCTGGATTCAGGGATTCAGGGCATTCAGGGATTCAGGGCCTCTGGATTCAGGGCATTCAGGGCTTCCCTGGCACGTTCAGCATCCCCAGGGCATGAGCAGCCTGGATTCTGGGATTTGGGGCCTCTGGATTCAGGGATTCAGGGCCTCTGGATTCAGGGCATTCAGGGATTCAGGGCCTCTGGATTCAGGGATTCAGGGCCGCTGGAATATCAACACAATTCTTGAGGAGGAACAGCAAAAACCAGGCTGGTCCCTGCCTTTGTGACACTCAGCTGATTATTGGGTGACAATTTCCACAATCCAAGGAAAATTGGCTCCAGCGTTCCTGCTCCTCACCAGGAGCTCCTCACCTCACGAAACCTGATGTTCTGTCACATCACCCACAGAGGCTCCTGAGCATCCATCCGTGCACATCCTGGCTCCTGCTGGATGAAAGCCGCTCCCGGAGGGACAAACCCAGCCCTGGCATCCCGGCAGCCTGCGGCCAGCATTCCCAGGGGGCTGGGAGAGACAGGGAAGAAGGTGCCCAGCTTCCAGAGTCATTCCCAGTAACACAAAGCCTCTTATTTTATCTCCTCTCTTTATCTTATCTCTCCATTTAACCTGGGGCTGAGGCTGTCAGTGCCCACCTTTCCTTTCCCACTGGATGGAGAGGAGAATCCACATTTTGGGAGGAGATTCCTGGGGTGGAAGAGCCCAAATCCCACTGAGCCTCTTCCCCAGGAATCTCCTCCCAAAATGTGGATTCTCACACTCGGGGCACATCGGGTCTGATGCCTCATTAAAAGTTGTTTTCTTTCCTCCTTTTCCTTTTTTTTTTTCCTTTTTTTAATTAGAGCTTTCCTTCCTTCCCCAGCCCACACAGAGCTCCCAGAGCTGCAGGCTCGTCTGCAAGGCAAGAATTCACGGAAAACCAGGATTCACTTTCCCTGCAGTGGTCAGGAGAGGTTTTCCACTCTCTGCTGAACAGAAAATACCAGAATTTTCCTCCCATGACCCAAGGCCTCTTCCTGGCACAGCAGGACGAGGCTGAAAGGAAGTTTGGGTGCAAAATGAGGATAACGGGATAAGGAATGCCTTGAGCTGCAGGGTGGGAGCAGTCCCAGGAGCTGGGTTTGATCCGGGGGTGTCACACAGCTCGGCAGGGACAGCTGAGCACAGGGATCCCAGCCCCGGGAAAGCCCAGCTCCGCTTTCCAAAAAGGTATTTAGAGAACCAGGAATGACATCCTGGACACCCGATAGCCCCGTGGAATCTGAGAAATGCAGCCACCTCTGGCACACGGAAAAGGAAGGGGACAGACGCCGGCACACAAATGGTGGAGAGAGAAAACCGGAATCCAGATCCTTGGGAAAAGCCTTACTAGAGGGATCCTGGCCTCAAAGGCTCTTGACAGGATTAAATTTCCCAGAAAAAGAACACAAAACAGTTGGAATCTAAACAGAAGCCCAACGTTTCTGCGGAGCAGCAGCACCACGAGCACTCGGAGCAATTAAGAGCTCGGCTCTTTGCCATGGATTTTTGGAGACTGGAAATGCTTTGCCTTGCTCTGCCCTGACAAAAGGGCTTGGAAAAAGCCTGAAACCTCTGCCTGTTTTGCTCCACAGCCTGGAGACACCTGGATTTCCACGTCCCGGCAATGGGAGGAAGAGCTTCACGTGGGATTAACGCTCCTTCCTCTCCCAGCAAGCTCCCAGCTCAGCTCCAGCGGCTCCTTGGAGCTGCCACTGCCCCTAAACCAGCCCCACACCACCCTGGGACAGATTTTCCTGCAGAGCAGGGACGGAATGCAAGGGGAAGGTGCTCCTGACCTCCTGTCCCCGCTCCAGTCACTCCCAGTCCCAGCCTCGGCCCGGGCTTCCCCCAGGCCGGAGCTCTGGCGGAGCAGCAGAGCCACAGTTTGGCACCAAAGGCACAAAACCCGCTGGGCTGGAGGGTTCCAAATCTGTTTTGTTTAAAGCCCTGCGAGGGTCACATGGCTGGGAGGGAGGGAGTAACCTCTGCCAGGCTCCTGCCCTGCCAGGGATTGAGCTAAGCTGGGATTTAGCCTTAAACCAGTCCTGCACCCATCCTTGGAGAGCCCTGTGCACGTGCGGGGATATTTCCGCCGCGGAGAGGAAGGAAGAGGAGCCACAGGGAGGGAGGCGAGGAGGAGCCAGCGCCTGGGGAACCAGAGGGTTTCCAGGCACAGCAGGAGCAGTGATTGGTAATTTTGGATGTCCTAGAAAGAGAAATCCTGCAACACCTTTTATCCCGGCCCTTCCCACCCATCCCTGGAGGGCCCTGTGCACGTGCGGGGATATTTCCGCCTCGGAGAGGATGGAAAAGGAGCCACAGGGAGGGAGGTGAGGAGGAGCCAGCACTCGAGGAACCAGAGGGTTTCCAGGCACAGCAGGAACGGTGATTGGTAATTTTGGATGTCCCGGAGAGGGAATCCTGCAACACCTTTTATCCCGGCCCTTCCTCATCCCGATGATCTCAGAGCCCCAGCCAGGTGAGATGTGGGGTCTGTGGGATCCTCCTGGCTTGGCTCTGCTCCCCAGATGAGGGAAGGGATCGCCCCAGCCCTTGCTCCAGTTTGGGATCGGGGATTTCTGTCCCACCGAGCTGCTGGAGGAAGGCAGGAGGTTGGAAAACCCTCCAGAGCCAAGAGGCGGCTGCCAGGGATGCCAGGGTGATAAAAGCACTGTTTTGGGGCAGCAAACTTGGCAAGGGATCCCCGCTGCTGCCGAAATTCCCGGCTTTGGGACATCCTCGCCTCACACCCCAGGGATGGCTGTGGTCTCCCTTTTCCTCGGGCCATTCCCCTCAGGAACAGGGATGTACAGGGACTGCCCAGGGCCGTGATGACACAAACCCTCCAGGATCCCAAACCCGCTGAGACTTCCAGGAATCCTGCACCCCTCAGCCATCCCTGCACCTCCCTCCCTAAAACCCTCCCTAAAACCCAGCCCAGCGCCACCACAACGCTGACATTTTCCTGTTAATCCCTACACGGACACGCCTGGATAGGGAATAGAGAGATCCCGGGTGCAATAAACAGATTATTCCTGCCTCGGTGCCTGCAAAGCTCTGCTCCCTTCCCCGAGGAGGAAACGGTTCGGGTCTGTCTGGGAACGGGGCGAGCAGCGAGCGTTTGGATAAACCTCGTTCCTCGTTAAAGTCTAAATGCCGGCTGTGCCACCCAGCCAAGGCCAGCCCCGTGCCCTCAAAGCTGCAGTGCCACGAGCGGCACTGGCAGACAAATCAAATACATTGGTGGGGTCAAAAATCATGATTTAATCCCTTTTTTTAATTTTTGTTTTTCAAGATTTTTTTTTCGCTTCGCTCCAAACCCATCTTCTCTCTGCGCTTTAAAACCCCGGCTGGTGGAGGCTCCCGAAGGCCCTGGTGTCCTTGACAAGCCAGACCGGTTCCTGCACTAGCCTTGGAGAGATAACAGAGCCCAGAGGGAGATAAACAGAGGGAAAGAGCAGGAGGAAGAGGGATCTCCCCCAGGAAAACTCATGGCTGGGCCCTCAAGGCCTTGGACACTGTCAGGAAGAGAGAGGTGCTGGCCTGCAGCCTGCTGGGCGTAAAAGAGGCATCAGAAGCAGAAAATAATGGAAATAAATTCAAATATTGTGCTTTTCCTCCCCTATCAGTCAAAATGCAGAGGAATTTCCACGTGGTTTTCGCAGGAGCCGAGGAAAATCCACGCTAAGAAAGGGACGACAGCGAGCGGGGCCGTTCCAAGCGCAGCCAATCCTCCTCTCCTGCCTCACAGCTGATAAGGAAACGCTGGAGATAAGGCAGGATCATAATCCCGAGGCCCGAAGAGATGAGGGATTTGGCCCTCAGCAGGGTCCCCCCGTCCCCAGTGCTCCCAGTTGCGATCTGGTCTAGCACTGGTGCGGCCGCCCGTGCCCACCGCAGCTGGCCGGGCCTGCCGCACTATGATAGCGCAATTAGCGCCGCAATTAATCGTTAATCAGGAGGGATTGGGAGGGATTAAGCGCTTAAGCAGCGCACGTGCTGCTAATGGTCGTTTATAAAAACGCTCCTTCCCCCTCGGACTCTGCTGCGTTTTCCTGCAATCGAAATCCCGCAGCTGGGCCTTTTCCGTGCAGCTTTGTGGGGAAATGGCCCTGCCCAGCCCTGTGCGGCTGCAGCTGGAATTTGGGGGGATCCAGCAGGGCCAGGGGCACCCCTGCACATCCCAGCCAGGCTCTGCAGGGACGGGGCGCCCACGGGAGTGATGGGACAGGGATAGGACAGGGATGGGACAGGGAGGGGACAGAAATGGGACAGGGAGGGGACAGCAATGGGACAGGGATGGGACAGGGAGAGGACAGGGATGGGACAAGGATGGGACAGAAATGGGACAGAAATGGGACAGGGATGGGACAGTGATGGGACAGGGATGGGACAGGGAGAGGACAGAGATGGGACAGGAATGGGACAGGGATGGGACAGAAATAGGACAGAAATTGGACAGGGATGGGACAGGGATGGGACAGAGACAGGACAGTGATGGGGCAGCAATGGGACAGGGATGGGACCAAATCCATCCCATCCCCTCTCATCCCACCCTAGAGGCCCATGGGGTCCAACTCCATCACATCTCTTCCCATTCTAAGAGGGCCATGGAGATCGACTCCATCCTATTCCATAAAGGCCACAGGGACCAAATCCATCCCATCCCATCCCATCCCATCCCATCCCATCCCATCCCATCCCATCCCATCCCATCCCATCAGGGCCACAGGTGCATCCCACACTAGGTGCCCGTATCCCACGGCACCCCAGAGCAGCTCCCTGCCCGTGCCCACCCTGCTCCAGGGATAAACAGCAGCTCCCAGTCCGTGGAGCTGCTGATTCCCGTGCTCTGGCCCGTGCCATGCCCAGGAAAGCCCCGGGATCAATGCCTGCATCCCCTGGGAGCGCTCCAGAGGCTCGGCCTTCTCCAGGCAGGATGGGGAACAGCGGCGAGGGGGATCCTCCTCGGGATGCGGCCGCTCCCTGGGCCGGGCTAACACCGGCCCCTCACTGCAAGCAGGGAAAGCCAAGAGAGAATTCCAGCCTCGGCTGGAAAAGGGCACGGCTGCAGCCAGACATCCCCAGGGGAAAAATCTAAAGGACAGATAAGAGCAGGCTGGGATTTGGGAGAGCCAGCTCGTTCCTGACTGCCCACACTTCCTGTGTCCCGTGGCACCGTGATTGCTGCGCGGTAATTAGTTAATAATTACAGGCTGACCGGCCCTCGGGAATATCCGCAGCAGGAGGAGCCATAGGCTGGATGGGGATTTTTCTGTGTTGCCCTGGAATTCCTGCTCTGATTCCGGCGTGGAGAACAGATGCTGGGGAGGTTATGGTGCCCAAAGTGCAGCGGGAACAGCTCCCTGCCTTTCTGGGATCAGGAGCCTTCAAGGAAAGCCAAGAACGTCCCGGATTCCTGCGGTGTTTCAGCCTCGCTGGGAATTTGGCTGTTATCCCCCCTTCTCCAGAGATGGGAAAATCAGAGACCTGGAGATGGGATGGGGCTCATCCAGGGTCAAATCCGCAGCCAAGGGCACGGCCAGGAAAAGATCTGGCCCTGGATCCTGCCTGCAAACCTGGAATCTATCTCCAAAATTTGGATCCTACCCCTCGAACCCTGGATCCTACCCCTCAAACCCTGGATCCTACTTCCAGAATCTGGATCCTACCTCCAAACTTGGAATCTACCTCCAAAATCCAGATCCTACCCCTCAAACCCTGGATCCTGCTTCCAGAATCTGGATCCTGCCTGCAAACCTGGAATCTATCTCCAAAATCCGGATCCTACCCCTCAAACCCTGGATCCTACTTCCAGAAGCTGGATCCTGCCTGCAAACCTGGAAGCTACCTCCACCATCCGGATCCTACCCCTCAAACCCTGGATCCTACTTCCAGAATCTGGATCCTACCTCCAAACCTGGAATCTGCCTCCAAAATCTGGATCCTACCCTTCAAACCCTGGATCCTACTTCCAGAATCTGGATCCTGCCTGCAAACCTGGAATCTATCTCCAAAATCCGGATCCTACCCTTCAAACACTGGATCCTACTTCCAGAATCTGGATCCTACCTCCAAACCTGGAATCTGCCTCCAAAATCTGGATCCTACCCTTCAAACCCTGGATCCTACTTCCAAAATGTGGATCCTACCTCCAGATCCCAAAGCCTACACCCAAACCTTGGATCCTACTCCTCAGACCTTGGATTCCGCCCCTCAGACTCTGGATCCTACATCCAAACCCTGGATTCTACCTTCAGATCCTGGATCCCACCCCTCAAACCCTGGCTCCTCCCTCCAAACCCGTGTTCCTATCCCTCAGTCCCTGCCTCCTACTCCTCAAACCCCAAATCGCACCTCCAAAACTGTGTTCCTATCCCTCAAACCCTGGATCCTCTCTCCCAACCCGTGTTCCTCTCCCTCAGTCCCTGCATCCTACTCCTCACACCCCAAATCTCACCTCCCAAACTCTGTTCCTATCTCTCAAACCCTGGATCCTCTCTCCAAACCCGTGTTCCTATCCCTCAGTCCCTGCATCCTACTCCTCAAACCCCAAATCTCACCTCCAAAACTGTGTTCCTATCCCTCAAACCCTGGATCCTACTTCCAGAATCTGGATCCTACCTCCAAACTTGGAATCTACCTCCAAAATCCGGATCCTACCCCTCAAACCCTGGATCCTACTTCCAGAATCTGGATCCTGCCTGCAAACCTGGAATCTATCTCCAAAATCCGGATCCTACCCTTCAAACACTGGATCCTACTTCCAGAATCTGGATCCTACCTCCAAACCTGGAATCTGCCTCCAAAATCTGGATCCTACCCTTCAAACCCTGGATCCTACTTCCAAAATGTGGATCCTACCTCCAGATCCCAAAGCCTACACCCAAACCTTGGATCCTACTCCTCAGACCTTGGATTCCGCCCCTCAGACTCTGGATCCTACATCCAAACTCTGGATGCTACCTTCAGATCCTGGATCCCACCCCTCAAACCCTGGATCCTCTCTCCAAACCCGTGTTCCTATCCCTCAGTCCCTGCATCCTACTCCTCAAACCCCAAATCTCACCTCCAAAACTGTGTTCCTATCCCTCAAACCCTGGATCCTCTCTCCAAACCACTTCCTTGGCTCTGTTGTTTATGGATCATGGATCTACCGGATCAGGGCTGGATCCTCGATTTCTGAGATCTCCTGAAGATCCTTGTGGATCAACACTCGCTCCAGCACAGGCCTGACCCATAAACTGCCAATCTAAAAGGTTTTCCACCCAATAATTCCAGTCATAGATGCCATAAACCCAAGCTCCAGGTGATATTCCATGCTGGAATGCAGGAAAAAGAACTCCCAAAGTGCTGAATTTATATTCCTGTGCGTGTTCCCGAGCGCAGAATCGAGGCTCCTGTTCACAAACCTTGTCAGATTTAGCAACTAAAAAAAGCCACGGCTCCGAGAGTGGGAAGTGCTGGGAGCAACTGGAGACAGGGAAAAGCTGGGGGGTGCCTTGAGGATAAATCCCCCCCGGAATCAGGAATCCCAACCCCTGAGTGACCAGCACAGTAACGCTGCCCGAACAATTAAATAGAAAATAAACCATTAAAATCGAAATGGAGGAAGAGCAGAAAGAAATGGAACGCTGGGAATGTTTCCCTGCTTCCCAAAAAAGGCACATTTTGATTTCTTCGGAGGTTTCGGTGTTTACGGTCGGCTTCGACAGCCTCTGCTTTTAAATGGAGCAATTCAAGGCAAAATGACCACAAAAAACTGGTCAAAGCCAGTGCCCTGCCCCACTCCAGCTGGGAAAATTTGGGTTGTTTTAAAGGAAACGGCTGAGGATTTCAGGGATTGGTTGAAGAAAGAGAGGGAGAGGCTTCATGGACAGGGTTCAATAATAAAAACATGAGCAAACACTGAAAGGGTGCCCAAAAGATGAATTAAATTCATAAAACCCAGAGCACAGTGACACAGGAGCTGTTTGGTTCGGGTCAACACACCCCGGAGAGAGTTTTAGGCCTCAGCTTTGAGATCCAGAGCTGTCAGTGATGGGATTTTCCCAAGCCCGTGCCTCAGTTTCCCGGCTGATAAATAAAGACGACAAGGGCGGCGCAAGGGTGGAATGTTCGGGTGTCCTCAATAAAATTAATCAATTAATAAGGAACAAAATTTTTTTTAAAAAAGGTCAAAATAACAAAATAATTAACTGAAAATGCCGTTAATTGGAGTGCCCTCATTAGCAGTGTCCTTCCAGGTGCCCACAGGAGCTCTCCCTCCCCAGGCACTCGGGAAAGGGCAGGGAACCCAGCCCCACTCCATCCTGTTTTCCCCCTCTCTGCATCCCAGCAGCAGCTGAGGCGATCCAGGTGTCCCCACAGCGCTGGCAGAGGTGACAGGGACCAGGCTCTGACAGCTCCGGGTCACAAATTTGCCACTCAGTTTATGATTTTTGTTGTGGCAGTGCCTGCAGGCCTGGGGATGGAGGGGTCACGGTGAGAAATGAGGAATTGTCTCTGCTTTAAACCCACAAAGGGAGAGGAGAGGGAAGCAAACCCAGCTGAGATCCCCGAAATGTCCCACCTGGGCTGCTCCTGGATCCCAAAAAGCAGCAATCCTTGCAAACAGCAGCTCGAACATCCCCCTCTGAACACTTCCCAAGTTATTTCTGCCCCCAGCACCCCGGGGGTGGCAGGGACGGCAGAAAATGGGAGGAAAAGCCACAGCCAAAGCCAGAATTGCTGGTGCTGGCAGCGGGATCCAACTCACTGGAGCGAGTGCCCCACAGCCTGGAGCATCCTTCCGCTTCCTGAGCTGCATTCCCACAGGTCCTGCCTCCACCTGGAGCTGCATTCTGCATCCAGAGCTCCAACGAGAGCCCAGCCGCTGCTCAGGTGCGGGAAGGAATGCCCAGATTTCCAGCAGGGATCAGCCCAGCGGGCAGGAAGAGATGCGGACAATGCCCGGCGGGGAATGCGGCTGCGAAAATCCAGCTGTAACTGTGGCGGCTTGGAGCTCATCCCTGAAGCGGCAGGGAAAGCCAGGAGGAAAGGGAATACAGGTCTGGGGCTGGAAGGAGCTGCGGGGAGGGAGGGAGGCAAAGGACGAGCAGACAGATGAGAGGTGGCAGCGGTGGCAGCAGCACAGATGAACCCCAGCCCTCTGCCAGGGCTTCCCGCGCTGCTCCGTGGCTCGAAAATAATCCCACAGCAGTTCCTCTTCCAGCCAGACAAGAGACAGGAGCCAGAGATCGGGAGCGACTGAGCAAACAAGCAGCAGATGAGCAGCACTGGCTGCGGGCAGAATGCTGCCTTGGAAAGAACCCTTGGTTGGGAGATTGGGAGCGGGAGGAGAGGGCAAAAGATGCTCGGGCTGATTACAGAGTGACTCCGCAAAGTTAATTGTTCACCAGATTGGGATCTGGGCCACATCCATCAACAGGCTGCTTCCTGCCATCAGGCTTCCCTGGACAAACAGCAGGAGCCAGTGGATTTAGAGGAGAGCAAACCCAGCAGGGCAAAGCTCTGCCTGGACAGGGTTCACTGACAGCAAACTGAAACAAACCTCTCTTTTCAAACAGAGACCTCTCATCGCTTCCCTGCCTGCACGGACGCAAACCCAGCCCAGCAGAGCGGGGCTTTTGGGCTGTCAGCACATGAATTACACAGAGCAGAACTCGCTCCAGGCTTGGGATCTTCCCTGAGCTGAGCCAACCCCCCCCCCGTCCTGCTGCCTGGAGAAGCTGCCTCAATTTCCCTGAGGATGGAAGGAGAATTTGGGAGGCTCCTACTGAGCATAAGCCCTTTTGGAAACTCTTACTCTTCTTGGACATGACTCCAAACACACAGCTCCCAGATTTTCTGGAGATTCTCAGCCCTCCTGGCCCAAACCTCAGGTCTGTGTGGAAGCCAGAGGAATGTCCCAGGGTTTACAGGGATTGACCAAACGTTCATTTCTCTCCAGAAGGCCGGACCAAGGGGACCATGATCTCAGTAGAAGCTGCAACGTGGATATTTTAATGAGTGCGGAGAGTGGACACCCAGGCTTCTGCCTGACCAGGTGTCAGGACAGGCAGAACGGAGGGATCCTCGTGGATTTGGGAGATCAAAGCCCAGCTGCGCTCCCTGGAGCACCCTGAGCCATTTTGCCTCTCTGCTTTGCCCTGTGCAAAACGCAGCCGCTCTCATCTGCCTGCTCTGGATCCAGCGCCAGCGAGGGAAGGCAAAAACTGTCCCCTGCAGCACCCTCTGCACCCCAACCTGTCCCCGAGGGACAAGTGACACTGGCAAGGAATGCACGAGAGAGAGGCAGCAGCTCAAGATTTAAAGCAGCTCGCCTGGAAGCCAATAAAAAGCAGCCAACTGCACTTGAGCCACCTGTAACCACGAACGTGTGACACCATCGCATGTCTCTGTCACTCTGTCACCAGCGCAGCCTCTCTGAAGGGCCCATTCAGGGCGCCACAAAGAGCTGCTTCAGTGAAAGGAGCCTTCGCGGCGTGGAGACGGGGATTTCAGCGCTTCCCACCCCTGCCAGCATCCCAAAGCTCTGCGGAGCTCAGGGAGCAAAGCCCGGAGAACAAAGCAAGGTCAAGAGTTAACAGATGGGGGAACTCAGACAGGGGGACGCGGCGGTGACACATCCAAGGCCAGGCAGGATCCGTGGCAAGGCCATGGACAGGGGGAGATCTCCAGAGCCCTGATTCGTTGTAATTTTTTCTCTCTTTCTCTCTATCCCAGCGGGATGAGAGAGGAGGAACTCCCAGGATTGCTGGCGAGGTTGTTCCACTACTCATTTATTAACTGCTCCCATTTGGACGTGGTACCGATATTTTCCAGTGTGAGTGAGTAAGCCTGGGAACCCGGGAACAAATCTGCAAGCCCTGCCTGGAGAATGGACACCAAAACTTGCTCAGGAATCTTCTGGCGTGACAGAGAGCCCGAAAATCAGCGAACTCTGGGCTGGGTGCCTCACACGCTGAGGAAGTTCCATGGATGGGGTCAGCCAGGTGCCCTCCCATTCCCTCCTCTTCCTTCTGGGACTCTTGGACATCACCTCCCACCTTTTTCTAGGGAGAAAAGGATGCTCCAGATCTCGGAGGCACTCCGAGATCTCTGTGCCACCTGTGTGCGTCCGCTGGCACGAACTGACCCTTACCTGACGGCCACATTCCTGAAGGGAATCTCTTCAGGATCATGGGAACTGCTTTTCACGACCTCTCCCCTGACCCACAGGCCCTGTCACAGCCTCGTGAGGCTGAAAACAGGACTCTGCTTGCTTTTACCTCATTTCAGCCCCGCGTGTTGGTGCATCCCAGAACCACACCCCAGATCTGCCCCACACCACCGAGGAGGGAATTAATTAACCCTGGTTCCCCGCAGGGCCCTGTCTGACGGCTCCTGCCCTTTCACAGATCTCGTCCAGAGGCTCCAACTTTCTGCCCGATGCTTCTTCAAAGCTTTTCCCCCTTCAGGCACCTTCCCCAGGCCCGGCACACGCACCACACATCACACTGCACTGCTCGTTTCCTCGACGCACGGCACAAAACCCAGCGCCAGCAGCCCCAGGCCTGACCCTGATTCTCTCCCCCTTTCAGAGCTGATGCCACCATTGTGCCAACACGCTCAGTCCGGGCTGTTTTCACGGAGAGATGAGGCTGTGGAAGCTTTTCAGGCTGGCAAGGCAGGGAGGGCGGCTCTCAAGGGGCTGTCTGGGGACAAGCAGGGGGACGCGTTCCGGGGCACATCCCCGGGAACTTGTCACAGCAACAGGCAGCGCTGGAGAGATGCAGCTGATTGTGACAGCCACCAAAAACTGCAGCGCCGGGGGAATGCC
Organism: Callaeas wilsoni; assembly: GCA_013398955.1. Taxonomy (NCBI): domain Eukaryota; kingdom Metazoa; phylum Chordata; class Aves; order Passeriformes; family Callaeidae; genus Callaeas; species Callaeas wilsoni. The sequence continues at coordinate 12,006 of VWPU01014947.1, forward strand.
GAGCTGCCAGCCCGGGGCAGGGCTCCCTCCCGAGCCAGGGCTCCCTCCCGAGCCAGGGAGCCACCAGGCAGACCCTGGGTGTCACCCCCGGGGACTTTCGCACCGCAAGGGTGCCCCCAGGTCCCTCCCGGCGGGACCCAGTCCAAGGGTGCCTATCAAAGTCCAGCACTGCGTGATGGGTTGGCCTGAGCTCCCTGAAGCAGGTTTAGGACCAAACACGCGCAGGAATCTCCCGCACCAGGGAACGCCAAGGTAGAAATTCGTACGGAGCTGAACCCTCCCTCCCCGTGCCTCCAACTTCAGCTCTCCCCTCCCCTCGCACTTTCTGCCCCGCCAGTCCCAAAGGCAGCGGCCGTGCCCCCCGAGGGGCTGGGGGGGGCGGGCAGGGCCCCCCGGCCCTCGGCGGGGTCACCCCGGCACTCACCGGCCGCCGAGCAGGTCGCTCTCCCTTGTGCCGTGTCCCTTCCTCCTTCCTGCGGGGCAGAGCAGGGGCGGTGCTGCGGGAGCCGCGGGGCCGCTCCGGGAGCGGGAGCGGGGCCGGGCTGCGAGCGGAGCGGGGCCGGCACCGGAGAGCGGCTGGAGCGGTACCGGCGCCGGAGCGGGGCCGATGCTGGAGCCGGTGCCGGAGCAGGAGAGGGTTGGAGCGGTGCCGGCGCCGGAGCAGGCGGAGTCGGAGCGGTGCCGGGAGAGTGGGAGCGGAGCCGGTGCCCGGGGAGACGGAGCGGTGCCGGTACCGGAGCAGGCGGAGTCGGAGCGGTGCCGGTGCAATCGGAGCGGAGCCGGTGCCGGTAGCGAGCAGGGGCAGTCGGAGCGGAGCCGGGGGCGGTGCGGGCGCGGTGCGGGACCCGGCGCGGTGCGGGAGCGCTGCCGGCGCTCGGCTCCGTGCGGCGCTGGCTCCTCCCCGCCGCAGCCCCGGGATAAGGAGCCCGCTCGGCCCCGCTGCCCCGGGCAGGAGCGGCGCACGGAGGACGCACAAACACACACACACAGAGCGATCCCGGCCTCGCACACGAGTCAGGGGAGTTCCCTCCTGCGGCTCTTCCTGCTTGTCCTTGAGGCTCTCGGCAGATGCGTGAGAGCCGTGGCGGCCCGAGACCCCGGCACCCGCAGCCGTGGGGATTTCAGCCTCTCGGGGTTGTGGATTTAGCAGCGGCTCCACCGCCCATTCCAGCTACTTGTTGTCTTATATTTAGTCAAACATTCTGGGTTCTCCAAAAATAGACCAGCCGTGGAAATAAATCAGGCTGACTGGAGGTGCCAACATTGTCTGTCTGAAAGTAATTAATTTCTTATATGCTCGGCTATATTAGTCCTCGCCTTCCCTCCACACACCGCCCTGTCTGTCAGCAGAGGTTTTGTAATTAGTGGGTATTATGCCGAAATCTGGGGGATGTGCAGGAGGATTAAGGTGGTGGGGAAGGGCGGGGGGAAACCTGGGCAGGGAAGGCACAAAATCCATCTCCACAGAGTGTGGAGAGTGGGAACACGGAGGACACAGCAGGGCTGGCGAGGAGGAGGGAAGGGAACATGAGTTCTTTGGGGGAAAATCCTACTGGAGGAAGCATTTAGGGTCTTCTTTCCAGACGTGGAGATTCCAGAAGAAAACTGTCCAGGAGACACAAATTTGGGCTTCTTTAGTTCTGCTGCTGACAGAACTCCTTTCCCCTTTCAAACGTGGGAGTCTCAGCGGACTTGTTGACTCTCATTTCTTATCTTAGAACCACCAGGCTGCCTGGGAGACACCTCGAGGAGCGGGGAAGTGCTCTGCAGCAGCAGGAGCATCAAATCCAAGCCCTTGTGGGGGAAAGGGATGTTTTAGCAGGATCCATCTCCTATGGTCACTTTTACCTGTCCCAGGGCAACACCTCTGAGGCCCTCAGCAATGTTTGAGTGCTCTGGGAGGGGGGTAAAAGCTTCAAGAGCAGCTCTGCAGTGAGAACGGGAGCTGAACCAGGGGGCTCCGAACTGGAGCTGCCCCTCCAGAAGCAGGTGGGGGTTCAAGCTTGAGGCACAGTGACCCAGCGGGGCCGTGGTGGCTTTGCAGCAGGGGTGAGACGCCGTCCTTGGTGACACAGGGCGAGCGGCTCGTTGGTTACCTGCCTGCCAGGGGGATTTGAATCCTTGGCTCTGCAGGGCTCAGGAGGGGCAGCAAAGAGGGGCACCCAGGGGTGGTGTGATGTGCAGAGTGTGACATCCAGGGTTGTGGTGTGACATCCAGGGCTCTGGTGTGACATCCAGGGCCCTGGTGTGACGTCCAGGACTGTGGTGTGACATCCAGGGCCCTGGTGTGACGTCCAGGGCTGTGGTGTGATGTCCAAGGCTGTGGTGTGATGTCCAGGCCTGTGGTGTGACATCCAGGGCTCTGGTGTGACATCCAGGGCTCTGGTGTGACGTCCAGGGCTGTGGTGTGATGTCCAGGGTTGTCATGTGACATCCAGGGCCGTGGTGTGACATCGAGGGCTCTGGTGTGACGTCCAGGGCTGTGGTGTGACATCCATGGCCCTGGTGTGTCATGCAGGGCTGTGGTGTGTTGTCCAGGGCTGTGGTGTGAAATCCTGGACTGTGGTGTGACATCCAAGGCTGTGGTGTGATGTCCAGGGCCCTGGTGTGACATGCAGGGCCATGGTGTGACATCCAGGGCTGCGGTGTGACATCCAGGGCCCTGGTGTGACATCCAGGGCTGTGGTGTGACATGCAGGGCAGTGGTGTGACATCCAGGGCCGTCATGTGACATCCAGGGCTGCGGCGTGACATCCCGGGCCCTCGTGTGACATCCAGGGCTCTGGTGTAATAGCCAGGGCAGTGGTGTGACATCCGGGGCCCGGGTGTGACATCCAGGGCCGTCATGTGACATCCAGGGCTGCGGCGTGACATCCCGGGCCCTCGTGTGACATCCAGGGCTGTGGTGTGACACCAGGCTGGCTCCTGGCTCCTGTGGACACCTGCCCTCCCCTCACCCCTGGTCAATGAGTACCTGGTCATGTGGGCTGCACAGTCAGCTCCCTGTGAGCTCCCTTCCTGCTGCTGGCCGCAGAAATGGGCAGCTTTGGGGTTTTTTTCCCACAACCCAGGCTCTGGCTTGGCCCTGACTTCCGTATTCGCCCGTCTCCTGTGTTTAGAGGGGAGCTGTCACCCTGCGGGGGATGTCTCAAGCATTTAAGTGTCGTTCCCAGCTCGGCGCAGCTCCAACAACTGCTGCCGCACCCTCCATTCCAGGCTCTGAGACCACCTGGCGCTGGAAATCCGGCTTGAAACAGAAAGTAAAAGAGATTGCCAGGAAAAGCTCCAGCAAATTAAGGTGAAGGCCCCAAACTGGGCCTTCAGAGAAGCCCTGAAGAGAAAGCAACGCGCAAAGGGCAGGAATGTTACAGCAATTAGGGGACGGAGACGTGAGCTCGCTTGGTTGTGTCACACCAGCTGCTCACTGGTGCAGAACATTCCTCATAAACATAAATTACAGCCATCAGCATGCCAGGGATCGCTGCGAAAGCCTGACAGGGACGGCTCCGGAGGAAGATGTGGAGAGGGAAAGCACCCGGCTGCTGCAGCCAGCAGGGATTCCGGGCCGGGCGTGTTCAGAGCGGGGAGAGGAGGGGAGGGATGGATGATCCCAGCGTGGGGGACGGGAGCAGGGCACGTCCGAGGTGGGATAACGGGGCTGTTGGTGGGGCTGGGGCCGTTCCACCCGTAAGAGCCCAAAGCAAAGCGTTCCCCGGCACTTCTCGTGTGCTCCGAGGTCGCTGGGGCGGAACTCGGCGCCCACCTGAGACGCCTCTGTGAAATCCGCGGTGAATTCGCACGCCAGAGCCTCGGGGCATTTTCCGAACGTGCCAAGGGAATGGCAGAGCAGAGGGCAGACAAAAGTGCTTAGGGTTTTGGTGAGTTTTTTCTAGAGTCGCTTGCTTTCCTCGGGGTTTTTCTCCCGTTTTTTATGATTACAGACCCTCACGGAGATATGGGGGAAATCAGGGGAGAAGATGGGCTCGCTGTAGTCGGGAGTGTTTCCTAAAAAAATGGATCTGGCTGGGAAACTTCAAGACTTCGTGTCGTGGTTGTAGTCACCTCAGCTCGTGCTGGGGGAGACTTTGCCCAGCAAATCCTTCTCCTCCTGCTCCTCCTCCCGGTGTATTCCACACCGGGAATGCTCACACCGTTCCTGGTCCGTGCCCTGCCTGGGGCAGCCGGAGGAGTGCTGGGTCTCAGCCCACAGCCGCTCTCCCTTTTGATATAAATTGAGCTTTTTTAGCGATACTCACGCTGCGTTTCCTCAGCCCGGGTGTCCCCCGTCACCTCCTGCCGGCAGCGCCTCGGCCCAGCTGCGTGCGGCTGGAGAGGGGAGAGGAGAGGAGGGGAGGAGTGAAGGGGAGGGGGCCGCAGCAGGCAGGGGGCTGGCAGACACCTGGATGGTGTTATCCAAAGGGGCTCGGCTGCCTGGGAGCCGTATCCAGGCAGGAATGTGGCACACATCACCCTGGGTGATGGCTCTGGGCTCGTCCTGGCTTTGGCACAGTCCTGGGATTTCCTCCTGGTAGGATCAATCCTGTTTCTGCTCCACACTCATGGGAACAAGCACCCCCAGACAGCCACCAGGAGCTGCTGAGCTGGGCTCCTTCCCGAATCCAGGGAAAAGTGGCTCCTGTGCTCCACAGGCTGCGGGCGGGAGAAACTGCCGGGAGCACCAGGGAATGCTGCAGCATCCTGAGCAGCATCTCCATCACACCCCCGAGGGGTTTCCCAGGGCTTCTCCTCTCCAGAACCTTCCCTGCCAGCAAACGCCACTGCAGGGACGTGAGAGGGACAAAGGGAAGGTGAGGAACCAGCACAGCAATCCCAGCCCGGGCCTCACATCACTGTGCGCCCCTCATCCCTGTCCCAAGCTGTCTGAGGACGGGGATGTGGGAATTCAGGGATATGGGAGTTCAGGGATATGGGAATTCGGGGATGTGGGAATTCAGGGATGTGGGAATTCAGGGATATGGGAATTCAGGGATATGGGAATTCCGAGCGGCTGACACGGAGCTGGAGCCCAGGCAGTGCCAGCCCTGTGAGGCTGCGCCCGCCCCAGGCACGGTCCCCGTTCCCTGCGTGGCTCCTGGCCAGGCACATTAAATCCTCCGCTTCTCCCTCACATGGTGAGGCCCCGCTGGGGGGTTTGGGACAGAGGGGAGCGGGGACAGAGCCCGGGGCAGCCTGGGGAGCAGGGACAGCAAACCTCCCTCAGGAGCAGAGCAGAGCAGCTCGGGCTGAGCAGAGGTGACAGCAGCGTCCAAATGTGTCACAGCGGGAGGGAGCAGCCCTGTTACAGCCATCCTTTGGTGTAAAAGCACCGAATTTTTGGTGTAAGAACACCTGATTTTGGCTGTCAGCTGCTGGCCCCCATGGAATACCCGTCCCCAGAGCGAGGGCAGCCGTGCCACTCGTCCCGCAGCGCACGCAGAGAGGCAGGAGCTCACCCGCGCCGTCCCCAGGCTGGAGGGAAGATCAAACACCCCCAGCAATGACACACCAGGCCCAGCCAGAACCATCCAGAGCGCTCCAGACGGAGCTCTGCCCAGCAGGCACCACCGTGTCCCCGAGGAGAGCTCCAGAGCTCCGATCTGCAGCATAGAGGAGCCCCGGCAGTGGCCAGCAAGTGCAGAAAGGAGATCGAACCTGACAGCTCAGACCGAGGCTGTGGAGAAACAGCAACAGGAATGCGCCTGGCTCCTGCAGGAACCCAGGTCAGCTCCGGGGGGGGTTCACCTGCCTTCCTGCTGCAGGATGCAGAGCCCTGCCGAGCCCCCAGCAGCTGCTGGGCACGTTTCCCCCAGCGCTCAGCTCACATGGCCTCGCATGTGTGCGGCTCCCGAGGAGAGCCGGCGGCTCCGGAGCTCTGCGGGGAGCATTTCACAGTCACTGCATCCCTTCCCCGCCGCCCTGCCACTCAATAGGAGCGAGTCATGGAAAGGAAAATGTGTTCAATGCCTCCTCCTGCCGCTGCTGCTGCCGCTGCCCCGGCCTGGCCGCTCGCCCCGGCGCACACGCAGGCATGTGGAAATCATTGCCTGCAGAGCAGCGCTGCCATTCCGCAGCGATCCCGGCGCTGGGGTGAAAGCTGGCTGCTAAATCGAGGAAAGCTGGGCAGTGGGGCCGTGCTCCTGTGCCCAGCCTGCCCCAGCGCGGGCGGCCTGCTGGAGAGGGCAAACGCACCCAGCGCTGCCCCTGGGAGGGCGGCGTCGCAGCCCAGGCCGGGGCTGGGGCTGTGCACGCTGCTCACGAGGGGTGGGACACTCGAATTTAACAATAACCCCCCCGGCTGTGCCTCTGGTGGGCTCAGGAAATGTCAGTCAGGAAATGGTTTGGGTTGGAAGGAGGCTTAAAGATCATCTCACCTAAAATTCCACCCTTCGCTGTCCCAGGGTGCTCCAAGCCCCGTCCAGCCTGGCCTTGGGCACTTCCAGAGATCCAGGGGCAGCCGCAGCTGCTCTGGGCAGCCCCTGCCAGGGCCTTACACCCTCACAGGGAAGGATTTTTTCCATCTATCCAACCTAAATTTCCCCTCTTTCGGTCTGAACCCGTTCCCCCTTGTGCTGTCACTCCCAAAACGGGCAGGACAGAAGGAATATTGTGATTCCCGTTTTACAGGCGGGTGAATTGAGGAACTCAAGAAATGGGGGCAAGTTCAGACATCCCTGCGCATGTCCCAGAGCTGAGGGAGCTCCGCAGGGTCTCCCCGCAAATCTCCAAGCCCAGATCACTGCAGGCTGTTGCTGTCCCAGACAGGAATTGGCTCTCTGCGAACCCCAAATTGCCCCGAAACCACTGGAAATCACTGAATCGACATTCCCAGTGCTGTGAGACACAAAATCCTCATGCCCAAGGTGGCCAGCACTGCTGACCATGGCAACCACGAGGCCGACTGCAAACCAGTGAATCCAGCAGCATCTCCTCTGAATTTTGCCCGTGGAGCATCACCATAACAACAGCTCCACCAATCCACACCAGAGATCCAGGCCCTTAGCAACCAGGAGCTGCCAAATTGCAAAACAAATTAAAAAAAAAAAAAAAGTCTGCACAAAGTCTTTCCTCCACGGTCCCGCTGCGGGTGTGCAGAGCTGCTGTGGGCAAAGCCAGGAAAACGCACAGAGCGCCACAGACCCCAAAAGTTCTGCCCCAGAAGGTGCCAAAGCGTCCCTTGCCCTGCTTGTGGTGCCACCGGAGGGTGGCTTGGCCTCTGTTTTTGGCGTTTTTGGCGTGGTGCCCCTCCCAGAGAGGGGAAGCTCAGCGCACACAGCACCGGAGCTGTCACCCCGAGAGCTCTGATTGCCACCCAACCCCGGCACCTGCAGGAACTGCTTTGCCTGGATGCTTCCAGGTGTTTTTAACAGCTCTTTCCCAGGGGTGAAACCACCTCAGTTTAGAAAGAACCGGAGTTTGCTTCTGCGAGCGAACCTTGTCCCCTGCCACGCTGTGTGGAGCGCGGGGAGGAGATAAGCTGTTTTTTCAGGGAACGATCCGTCTCTCCCACTGAGTCACTGCCGAGCTTCCCCTTCCCAGGCAGGCCACGGGCTGAGCTGGAGGCCGAACGCTCCGTGCTGCCCACGGGGAAGGGCTGAGGGAGCGCTCCCAGGGCTCTGGGCTCCTTCCCCGTGCGAGCAACGGGCACGGGGGGTCAAGTTCTGTGGATGCTGAAATGCTGTTAGCAGGGAAATTTTCTCTTCTTGCATTCGTTCTGTGAGAACTTTTCCTTTGCTGTGTAAGCTATGTAAACAAGAGATAGGGTTTTTGTAAATAGCATTCATATCTGGTATCTCTTGACCCTGTGTACATTATATTAGGAAAAAACATTTCTAAGTGGGTGTCTGAGACTTTGACCAATCACCCCAGGAGAAGTGTGAGCACTGTTCAACTGCTTTATGGAACTAGAATATATAAATGGGATTGTAAATTTAATAAACAATTCATTCCTCGCTCTGGACTCCTGCCTCGCTGCATCTCTGAACCCCTGCTTGGAAGCCCACAAAGTTCTGCAGGGAAATGTGTCTGAGCAAAGCCAGCAGCATCCTTCTCCCTGCCGGAGCACACCAAACACAGCAGCGCGGGGCCTGGTGCTTTCCTGCTGACACAAACTGGGAGTCCCTGCCTGGACTGGGACCAGCAACGCCCAGGGGTTGAGAACGGAGCGCAAACAGGGGATTTCCAGCCCAAATCGGCAAGAGGCTGCTCGCAGGAGGCAATCCGGTGGTGTAGGAGGTCTGGATGGAGGAGAATTAGGATTTTTCCGAGGCTTTGGCCACAGGGATGCGCGGATGGGTGGGTGGATGGAGCAGGAGGAGCTGTGGCAGTGGCTGGCGCTGCGCAGCCAGAACAGCTTGGGTGGCACCAGGAAGGGACTCCCTCACTGCTGGCTCGCACGGCCTCGGCATGCGCAGCCAGGATTTGCTGCTTGACTCACGGCCTGTTTAGCTATTTTCAGCCCAAATGAGGAATCCAGCCCGGCTCTGGCTTCCCAAAACATTGATGCAGGCATAAACTTCAGCGGGCATTAGAGGGATGATGAATGTGAGAACGTTTCCAAAAAAGAGAGCCGAGGACGGGCTTGAGCTGCAGGGCTGGACATAGGAATGGTGGAGCGCGGAGGAAAAATCCCCGGGAGGGCAGGAAAGGCAGCGATGGACTCGGAAAGGGGCTGGGCTGAGCTGGGAGCAGAGCGGGCGCTGTCCCACCTTCGCTCCCGTGCCAGCCGAGCTGGCGGTGTCTGCGAGCTCCTGCGGCCCCCTCGGGGCTGCCGAGGCTGCTGGAGCTGCCGTTCCCCCCTCCCACGCCTCCCAGCCCGTCTGACATCCCCCACCTCTGCCGGGATAATTAGGGAACTGGAGCAGATGGCAGCGGAGTTGGCTGGGAAGAGGGAAAATCTCTGGCGCAGCTGCCGCTGGCTGCGTGCGCTGCGTCCTTCCCTCCGGGAGCCACAGCTCCGGGGAGCGCAGGGGACGCTGCCGGGGCCGGGGGCAGCAAAAACACCCCCAAACCACTCCCAGCTGGGGGCTGGGGGCTGGGGAAGGTGACAGAAACACGGCGGGTGAGCCAGGGTGTGGGCAAAGCAGCAGCGGCACCGCAGCGAGCTCGGGTTCCTCTTCCCTGAGCCCCTGAGGGTGTGTGAGCCTCAGGGTCAGCTCCTGTCCTCATCCCGCCAGGATTTAGGGAAACTCAAACGCTGCTCCAGCCTTTTCCCTCCCCAGGGGACACTCACAGGCCGCTGTGTGCTGCTTCTCCCTCCAAAAAACACAAACAAAACCGGCTGGAGCAGGCAGGGCGGACAAGGACCTTGCCCCCTCCTTCCCTGAGAGCAAACACAGCGTGACAGCGGCAAAGGGCAGAGAAATTCTTGGAGGCAGGAGCTGGCACAGCCTGGCAGGGCTGGCAGCATCCCAGGGAAGAGCCTCGGCATCCCAGGGACAGCACAAGGCGCAGGTGCTGCTCGGGCTGGGCAGAGAGGGAAATGGGCTCTCGGGGTGAGAGTTTTAACTGGTTTGTTTTAACTGGTGCTGAGGCATCCGCCCAGGGGAAGCCACCGGTGCCCAGCTCCCTGTCTGGGGAGAAGCTCCAGAGGAGCCTCTTCTTTGCTGAATGCGCTGATTGCTTCAGTAACAGTGGGGTTTCCCAGCCAAAATGTGCTCTAATTGCAGGTCGAGTCCCTCCCAGCAGCCTGACACCTCCTTTCCTCCCTGACAGGCTCGGAGGAACCTTCCCAGGGACTTCTCCCGGCTGGAAGAGGCTCAAGATTCCTCCCGAGGGATGCTGAGTGCTCTGTGGACAGGCCCAGCACCATCCAGGCCCTCAGCCTGATCCTGCCCTGCTGCTTCCAGTCAGGATTTGTTCCATAAAAGCACTTTGGTGGAGAGGAAAATACCAGTTTTTTACCCAGCCTTCCCTCACTGCCTTCAGTGCTCCTCAGAAGCCCCTTGGGTATCACCAGCTTATTTTTAGCTGTTTCCTCACCAAACACAGGCAGGGGGAGGCTGAATGTCAGGGCGTTCCTGCTTTCCCAGCCGGGCCTGCACGTTGCTCCTGTCACACACGGGGATTCTGGACCTGCTGGGATCCGGGGCTGGAGCAGAGCCAGCCAAGGAATTCGGTCCTGCCTGGAAGTCGGTGATGTTTTAACCCCCTCTCCAAACATCTGGCAGCCTCCTGGCTGTGGCATCGTCTCTCACAGGGGTGCAGTCTCCATTTTGATGCTTCTACAGATCTTTTTTTTCCCTGTTTTTAAACATTTTTAACCCCTCCACGCCGGCAGCCGATGAGGAAACGTCCAACTCAATTGTCACAGGCAGAGAAGAGGTGAAGGGACAGGGGTTGTGTCCCCAGAGCACTGGACGGGATCCTTCCACACGGGTGAATCTTGGTTCTGTTTCACTGCTGCCGACTCCTTTATCCTCTCCGTGCCTCCCTCATGAAATATTCCAGGGAAATGTGGTTTTGCGGGAGAGCAGAGCACCCTCACACAGCCTGATGGCCCTAAGGAGTGGCATTCCCGGGATCTCTGTCCCCACCCTGCTTTGTGCTGGAGCCCGGGTGGCCATGGCCGAGCTCTCTCATCTCCCGTGAGCTCAGACACGCTCCGGGTGGGATGGAGCCTGGATCCAGTGATCCCTGCCCGGCTGGGATGGAGCAGCGCCTGGGAATGATGCGGGATAATCGGCCGTGACTCGGCACCCCGAGCGTGTCAGGCGTGAGGGACGAGGGCTGAGTGTGTCACTGTGCCAAGGACAAATCCTGCCCTGGCTGTGTCACCTGAGCCTGCAGGGAATTCCAGGTGATCCCAAACAGGCACAGGCGGGTCCTGCCAGGATCACAGATCCATAGGGAGCACCTGGATACCTGTGCCGGCCCTCCTGGGAAAGCTGCACGGAGCTGCCGCTTCTCAGTGCCCAGGAATTCTGTTTAGGGGAGGGAAAAGAGGAACCCAGCCATGTGGAGCTGTGTCGGGAAGGGGGAGGGATAGGCTGGATAATCAGGAAAAGGTTCAAAGTTCTTCCCCAGAGGGTTTTGAGGCCCTGAACAGGCTCTCCAGGGGATGGGCACAGCCCCAGAGCTCCAGGAGCATTTGAACAACGCTCCCAGGTACAGGGTGGGGTTTTGGGGTCCTGTGCAGGGCCAGGAGCTGGATCAGTGATTCCCTGTGGGTCCCTCCCAGCTCAGCACATCCCATGGTTTTATGGTCCCTCCAGGATATCTGGGGTCCAGGAGTTACAGATGACACCGGGCAGCCACTGAAGGGGGCACGGCTCTGTCCCTGTGCTCTGAGGAGC
>VWPU01014950.1:0-17547 GCA_013398955.1 Callaeas wilsoni
GGGGCTCGCACGGCGGCCCGGGGGCTCGGCGCTGCCCCCGGTAAGCGGGGCTGGGCCGGGGGGCGCCGCCCGCTGCCCCGCCGGGCTCCCCGTTCCTCGCCTCCTCCCCGCCGCAGCCGAAGCTCATTAATGCCCATTTATATGCTCGTTTCACACATGAAGGTATTACATTAATGAGCTCGGAGAGCGGGCGCGGAGGTGCGCGCACACCTATTAGCCCGAAATACCCGGTTTTAGCCCAGAATTAACCTCGCACCGCAGCGGGGCCGGGATGGGGAACAGAACCGGCACCGGGGCCCTGGGGAGCTCCGGGGGTGGGAGGGACCTGGGGAGCTGCGGGAGGGATGCACCGAGCACCGCGGGCCCCCTGCGGGGCCGGGACCGGGGGAAGGGATGCGGGGATCAGCGGCATCCCGGGGATCAGCGGCATCTCGGGGACCGGGACCAGGGCGAGGGCAGAGGCTGGAAGGGGAGATGCCCCGGGGGGAGATGCCCGTCCCGGCACTGCCCGTCCTGGAACTATCCGCGGGGGTGGCTGCGGTGTGAGCCGGGCCCGGGAGCCCCGCGGAGCCGGAGCTGCCGTTAATTAGCTGCCGGGGCTCATTAGGCCGTTCCGCGGCCTGGGCCGCCACCGCGTGGGCGCAGCCGGAGGTGCAGCTCCCCCTTCTCTCCCCGGTTCCGACCGCGGGATCAGCGGAGCAGGAGCGGGCCCGGTTCCGACCGCGGGATCAGCGGAGCGGGAGCGGGAGCGGGAGCAGCATCCCCCACCCAGCGCCCGAGGGTGAGGAAGCCCTTCCCAGCTAGGACAGGTGGACGTGGTTGCGTGGGATGAAGGTTAAAAACCCTCGGGGTGGAAGCCCAGATGAGGTTTCTGGGTTCTTGGGAGTCTCAGAGAAAGTTCTCGAGGCTTCTTTTTGCCCCATGCCTGGAATGTCCAAGGCCAGGTTGGATGGGGCTTGGAGCACTCCGGGATAGCGGGAGGTTCCCTGCGCGCGGCACGGGTGGAATGGGATGAGCCTTCGGGTCTGTTCCAAGCCGTTCTGGGGTTCTGTGATTGTCTCCCTCGGACACAGCCGTCCTGCCCGAGGCATCCTGCGTGTGACACGAGGTCCCGAGTGGGAGCTGCAGGTGAGAGCAGGGCGAGGATCACCTTGCCGGGACGGGGATGTGTGACCCGGGCAGGTGAACCAAGGGTCTGCAAGCCCGGGGGGGTCACTCGAGGGAACGAAACCGTCAGGCCTTTTTGGAGTTTGCAGAGGGGCAGCTGAACCTTTTTCTTTGCGTTTTCTGCCTCCCTGGGCTGCGGCTGGAGCCTCCCGGAGGTGGCACCGCGGAGGAACCGCAGAGGAGCTGCCCTCAGGGCCTCTCCAGCCCGCGATTCCACCCGGGCCCTGCTGCGCCCACCTGCCCCGGCAGTGCCTCCCGACACGGGCACAAAAACCAGCCATTAGGTTGTATTAATATTTCCCCACTACTTAGCGCTCATTAAAATGTACTTTGCAGAATTTAATATGCGACTTGAAATGACACAACGTATTAAGTGCTTAATATACTAGAAATTATGAAACTATTACCGTCTAAGTAATATGAAATAATTAGAGTGAATTAAACTTCACCGGCAGAATGAGGGAAAGGCTTCCAATTTTTTTTTGGTTTTGTTTTGTTTTTAGGGTTTTTTTTTTAGTCTCAAAACAGTTGAATGCGGTAATAGCCCCTGCAAACAAACAACCAGAGTCAGGATTTTTAAATAATTAAAGCAGGGAGAAGCCTGGAGTGTCTGTGTTCGAGCCTGTGCTGAATTCGGAATCGGGGGAAGCAGAAGGTCTGCTGGCTGTAGCTGATGGAGTTGTTCTTTCAGGCCAGTGGCGGAGCAGCTCCGAGGAGCTGCTCACCAGACCCGCAGCCTGGCCCGGGCTCGGCCCCATATGCTGCCTGCCCCTCGCCAAGGCGGTTGGCTGGGAGCAGACGCGGTGGCTCTCGGTGACAGAACGGCTCCTGCTGCCGCACGGCCCGGGCTGGAATCCCCTCTGCAGGGCAGCTCCCGCCTCGGGGGGGTGCAGACACCAGAGACCCCCCCCCCCGGTAAAATCCCAGCAGCGATTTTCCCCCTTTGGGAAGTGTTTTGAGCCATCACAGCGGTGCCGGGATTGAATTCCTGGGGCTTTCCTCGCAGGAGGGGATTCCCTGGGCTGGGGAGGGTTTTGGGGCTGGGGGATGCCCTGGGGAGGGTCTCCAGCAGCGATGCCAAGCGCCGGGTTTAGGAAGGGGATGGAAGTGGATGGGTCTGGGTGGGAATGTGCCACTCTGGCAACACCCTGGGCACCGAGCGTGTCCCAAACCTCTGCTGTTCGCCGTGTGGATGAGTTTTAGATGGGATTTTGGGAAGGAATTGTTCCCTGGGAGCAGGGGGGAAGCCCTGGCACAGGGTGCCCTGAGGAGCCGTGGCTGCCCCTGGATCCCTGGAATGCCCAAGGCCAGGCTGGAGCAGCCTGGGACGGTGGAAGGTGTCCGTGCCCCTGGCAGGGGTGGCACTGGATGCTCTGCGAGGTCCTTCCCACCCCAATCCATGCGAGGTCCTTCCCACCCCGATCCATGCGAGGTCCTTCCCACCCCGATCCATGGTTCCGTGAAGACGCCGGGAGGTGGCGGTCGCCGCGTCGCTCAGCTCAGCGCTCCTCTCCGGAGTTTGTCTGGGTTTGCATGGAGGTTTTGTGCTGCTCCTTCCATGGAAACTGCCAAAACTGCCCCTCGGGACCGCGAGGCTGAGCCGGAGGGGGAGCACCGGCAGCTCCCAGGGCTGATCCCAGCCGGGGGCAGGACGCGGCACTCGCCCTCCCAAGGTCCCTGTCCCTTCTGTCTCCCGGAATGGTCCCGTCCTCCCCAGCACCGACCGCTCCTCCCGGCCCGGTGTCCGGCCACCCGGCTGGCAAACAGGGCCGGTGCTGGTCCTGAGGGATGGCCCTGCTCCCCAGCTGCCAGCCGGGCTCTGTGCCCTGCACGCAGCCCGGGCAGTTTTCCTGCTCGTCCCCTCGTCCGCTCCCTGTCTCACCGGTCTGGCCACGAGGATCCTACGGAAGCTGTGCCAAAGGCCTTGCTAAAGCCAAGGTAAATGGTAAATAACCCCCTCCCCGGCTTCCCCTTTCATCCCAGAGGGCCTCCAGGAACCTCGGGAAGCTGCACTGACTGTTCCCAGCCCCCAGCCTCTTGGCCCTTTGGGAGTGCATTCCAGCAGGATTTGCTCCATCACCTTCCCGGGGTGTCCTCTCCCAGGCTCTCGGGATCCTCCTCCTCTCCCAGACCAAAGCTGGCAGTCCCAGTTGCTTTTTCCCAGTCCCAGCCCTGCTGTGACCCTCCGGAGAGGATCCCGTGGTCCCACGGGGATGCTGGCAGGTTCCCTGGATGCTGCCCACCATGGATGTGTTTGTCCAGGGGGCCGAGCCGGACCTGGAGGCTTCAGCGGTGACCAAAATGTGCCGTGAGCTGTTGGCTGCCTGCAAATCCACAAATCTCCTCCTCGGGAAAAATCCCAGCTGTTTTAGGATCTGGCTGGGGACAAGGTGTGTGTTTAGTCCTTGCCTGGCTGGAAGTTCCTCCTGCCTTATCTTCAATTTTTTGGGAAAGCCATTTAATTTGAGCAATGATGTGCCTGGCTGGTGTCCTTTGGGCTAAAATCCAGCATTTTAGGGGCAGGTGCGAACAGGACAGCGAGGAGCTGTGCATAAACGGGAGCGTCCACGTGCAAGGAGATGTGGGTTTAATTAAATTGATTGAATTTTGGGTGCAAGCACGGCTGTGCCATGTGGTGAGAGAAGGGAGTGCACAGGGCAGCTCTTACAGAATCACTTTTATTTTCACGTAACAAAGCGAACTCCGTGGTTCTCTTGGAAACTTAAAACATATTTTCCTGTTTGTTTTTTTTTCCCCCTTAAAAGCTGACAATCCTCTCCTTTGATCTCCTTTCTGACTCTTAACGAAGTTGTGGGATGTGCTCGTTTCGGAGGGATTGTTCAGATCTTCTCATTTTGGAGATCCGATTTTTGCATCCTGTTTGATCTTATTTTTGGAGCTCTCTTCTGCAGGCTGAGCAGCTCCATGTCCTCATCCTGCCCTCATAAGGGGGATGCTCCAGTCCCCTCCATCTTCACGGTCACCTGCTGGGCTTGCTCCGGGAGCTCCATGTTCCTCTTGTCCCAGGACACTCCTCCAGGTCAGGGCCAAGTGGCAGGATCCCCTCCCTGACCCCTGGCACGGGTGGGAATTGCCGCAGAACTCTCGCCCCCAAGGAAAACCCTTTTGGGAGAGGGCAGGAGCACTTTTTGGGGATCCTTTGGCGCTCCTTGTGCTGCCCCGGCTCTGGAATTGAGAGCAGCCTTCAGCTGGTAGGGCCATTAATGTCACCTTCCCCAAGCCCCGCGCTCACTGAGGGCCCTGCCAAGTCTAGCACGTTTTAATTTGGCCCTCATAAGGGGGATGCTCCAGTCCCCTCCATCTTCATGGTCACCTGCTGGGCTTGCTCCGGGAGCTCCACGTCCCTCTTGCCCCAGGACACTCCTCCAGGTCAGGGCCAAGTGGCAGGATCCCCTCCCTGACCCCTGGCACGGGTGGGAATTGCTGCAGAACTCTCACCCCCAAGGAAAATCCTTTTGGGAGAGGGCAGGAGCACTTTTTGGGGATCCTTTGGCGCTCCTTGTGCTGCCCCGGCTCTGGAATCGAGAGCAGCCTTCAGCTGGTAGGGCCATTAATGTCACCTTCCCCAAGCCCCGCGCTCACTGAGGGCCCTGCCAAGTCTAGCACGTTTTAATTTGCTCTTTTCCCACGCATTCCTGGATTTATGGCTCCGCTCAGCCTGGATCCAGCGCGGGTGGAAAGCTCCCTCCAGAGGGTCGCTCCACACCATAACCTTTGTGGGCTCCCCGGAGGAAACCCATGTGCTGTTCCCTGGAAGGAATCCACCTGAACAGGGGGTTTTTGCTGGATTTTGCAGGAATCTGGGCTTTGGAAGCTGGCAGGAGATGTGTCTGCGCGGTGATTACGCCTGAACACAGGGTCGTTACTCTGCTCCCTGCTTTAAAAGCTTCGTTGTTTCCAGGTAGGATGGATTTAGGAACGCGCTAATTGCGTAAAAATGAAAGAGATGGGGGAGGGAAGGAGAAACCTGGGAGAAAATGGATTTTCAGTGATGCCTGCACCACGTCGAGGAGTCCATTTGGAGCTGGTTACCATCGGCAGCCCTTGTCCAAAGCAAACATCACCAATCCGTCCAGCTTTGGCTGCGTAATTGCCATAAACCATCGCAAGGGCATCCAGACTAGCACAGCCCTGGAACTACTTCTAGGATTAGGTCTTACTCCCTTGAAAAATAAACCTTGGCAAGAGCTCCGTTCTCCCTAATAAAAACTCCGTTTTCACAGCTCTAATCAAGTTTTCCAGAGCTGTGGTCCAAATTAGAAACTGCACACAGAATATCTGACCCGGGAGAACAAGATGGAGCCTTTCGCTTAAAGCCGTGCCAGGCTGGAAATTTCCAAAGTTCTCAGTGTCTCGCCCGTGGCAAAACTGTGGAGTGTGTCCCAGGAAACCTGTTCCTTGCACAGCAAAGCTCTGTCAGAGCCAAACTCCTGCTCGTCCCTGCTCCCGGGTGGACGAGACTCCTCTGCAGGGTTCTTCGGACAGGCTGGGAGAGCTGGGGGTGTGAACCTGGGGAAGGGAAGGCTCCAGGGAGAGCTCAGAGCCCCTTCCAGGGCCTGAAGGAGCTCCAGGAGAGCTGGAGAGGGACTGGGGACAGGTGATAGAGGGACAGGACACAGGGAATGGCTTCCCACTGCCAGAGGACAGGTATGGATGGGATTTTGGGAAGGAATTCCTGGCTGGGAGGGTGGGGAGAGGCTGGGCTGGAATTCCCAGAGCAGCTGTGGCTGCCCCTGGATCCCTGGCAGTGTCCAAGGCCAGGCTGGAGCACCTGGGATAGTGGGAGGTGTCCCTGCTCATGGCAGGGGTGGCACTGGATGAACTTGGAGGTCTCTTCCAGCCCGAACCATTCCTTGATTCCACGAAAATTCCGCCTTCAACCCGATGTGTGCAATTTGGGGCCCAACCCCGTCCGTGCAGAAGTTCTTCCCAATGTTCCTTGCCTGGCATCGAGGGCGGGTGGACAGGCCTGGAGTTCCCCGGATCCTCCTTGTGACCCTTCCTGCAGGTGAGCGTCACCCTGGGACCTCCCTGTGGGCCAGGAGTGAGGACGTGGCGGGGAGGGGCTTGGGAAGCTCCCTCGGAGCCTTCGGATGAATCCCAGCCTTCCACAGACTTGGGACTGCCTCCTCCTGGGTTCCGGGGCTCCGTTCTCCTCCCCACCCCTGCCTCCCAGCTCAGGGTTGGGAAGGACACCCGGCCTTTCTGTTGAAGCCTGAGGCGAAGAAGGCAGTGAGGTCCCTCGGCCTTTTCCCCATCCTTGGGTACAACGTTCCCTCCGCATCCAGTTGAGGACGGAGCTTTCCCTTGGCCCTCCTGCTGCTGGTGGTGTATTTATAACAACACCTCCTATCATCCTTCACAGCAGCGCCCAGGTGGAGCTCTAGCTGAGCTTCCACCTGCCTCGTTCTTCTCTCCGTGACCTGACAACATCCTTGCCCTCTTCCCGAGCTCCCTGCCCCGCCTTCCGAGGCCATAAATGGTTTTTTCTCCTCTTTAGCTCCAGTGAAAGCGCCTTATTCAGCCAGGCCAGTCTCCTGCCACATCGGCACATCCTGTGCCTTCAAGATTTGGGATTTTGGATGCAGGGAGGTGGGAGAGCCGGGTTGGGAGGGTCAAACCTGCAGGAGGGCGTCAGAGTATTTCAGGTAGGAGACACAGAAGGAGATGTGCCTGTGTTGGCTTTAGGCCATCTCCGAATGGGTTTACATCAACACAGCGAAGACTGCGAATGCTCCGGACTGGAGGATGCTCAGAAGGAGAATCCATGATTCCCTGATGGTTCCAGCATCACATCAGAGTGTTTCAGGTAGGAGACATGGAAGGAGATGTGCCTGTGTTGGTTTTAGACCATCTCCGAATGGGTTTACATCAACACAGCGAAGACTGCGAACGCTCCGGACTGGAGGATGCTCAGAAGGAGAATCCATGATTCCCTGATGGTTCCAGCATCACATCAGAGTGTTTCAGGTAGGAGACATGGAAGGAGATGTGCCTGTGTTGGTTTTAAACCATCTCTGAATGGGTTTACATCAACACAGCGAAGACTGCGAACGCTCCGGACTGGAGGATGCTCAGAAGGAGAATCCATGATTCCCTGATGGTTCCAGCATCACATCAGAGTGTTTCAGGTAGGAGACATGGAAGGAGATGTGCCTTTGTTGGTTTTAGGCCATCTCCGAACGGGTTTACATCAACACAGCGAAGACTGCCAACGCTCCGGACTGGAGGATGCTCAGAAGGAGAATCCATGATTCCCTGATGGTTCCAGCATCACATCAGAGTGTTTCAGGTAGGAGACATGGAAGGAGATGTGCCTGTGTTGGTTTTAAACCATCTCCGAATTGGTTTACATCAACACAGCGAAGACTGCGAACGCTCCGGACTGGAGGATGCTCAGAAGGAGAATCCATGAGTCCCTCATGGTTCCAGCCCATTGGATTTGCTTTATCAGCGGAGCTTTTCCCAGGAAATGCTGGAAGTGGAGAACCCTTTTGCCAAACTCCTGAGGTGAGCACCTCACGGAGCCACCAAGGCTGGAACAGACCTCCAAAATCCCAGGGCCCAGCCATCACCGTTTTCTGTATCCTCTGCTGGTCCAGAAGGCAGCCAAAGCTCATGGAACTTTGTGAATCCTCACGGAAATTCCGAGGACCTTGCAGAACAACTGGAGAGTGTGAAGCCTCCCGAGAGAACATTGAGATGGGATGTTGGGAAGGAATTGTTCCCTGTGAGGGTGGAGAGGGGTTGGGATGGGATTCCCAGAGAAGCTGTGGCTGCCCCTGCATCCCTGGAAGTGTCCAAGGCCAGGCTGGACGCAGCTTGGAGCAACCTGGGATGGTGGAAGTGTGGAACGGGACAACCCTCCAATCCAAACCATTCCATGATTCCTGAACTTGTCCATCAATAAATGACAGCAGAGCCTCTCTATGAGAGGAGGAAACCACAGCTGCGCTTGGTCTTCGTGTCCCTGCCTGGCTGGGCTAAAAGATGTTCAGAAACAGAAATCTCCGTGCGGGATCGTGGCTGAAACGCTCACGTGGGCTCCTAATTGTGGCAGCATGCTGAGCTCCGCGATACGATGGGGTTATGCAACACCTTTTATGAAACCCTTGGCACGAAAACAATGCATAAAAATAACAGATGTGGCAAATCACAACCACGTTCTGAGAACTTGCTGCAGCTCCGTTTCGTGAAAACAATAGACCGGGTTTAAATTGGTTTTTTTGTTTTTGTTTTTTTTTTTCCTCCAAGAAAATGTCTGTGGGCAAAGAAATGGTTGAAAAAACAGGAAAAAGGCTAAAAGTGCAGATGGGGTTTTGCCTAAAGGAAGCTGGAGGTGGCTGGGAGCTCCAGGGTCTGAGATGGAAATGAGGGTTGAGCCTTCCTTGTTACCTTCAGCGAGACTTTCCTTCCGAGCCTGGCAAGGCCCGGGATGGATCCCACAGGAACGATGGCAATCCGGCCTCCTGGTCAACGGCCACCCTTCCGGGACACCGCCGCGCACGTGTGGCACTCGGGGACAGGGCCGGCAGCGCCGGCCTGATCACCGGGCTCGATCTCGGAGGGCTTTTCCAGCCTTAAAAACCGCGATCCCTTCTGCAACACCCAAAGGCTTGGGGTGAGCTTTAAATGCGGGACGTCAGCAAGGGAATGACTCCGGCCGTGTCCGGCCGTTCCCCACCCCTGGAGTTTCCCTGGCTGGGCTGGGTCTGTAGCTCCTTGGAGAGGTGCTGGCTGTCAGGAACACTCGGTTGTTCTCGAGCGCTCGCGGAGCCGCCACGGGAGCAGAACGAACGCGCTGTGCCCGCCCGGCCGATGAAGGGGAACAGGCCCCAATAACCACCAGCAATTCCCCCCGTCCACCGTGGAATGCGGCGTCCCGAGCACCCCAAACCAGACCCAGCGCTTTAAACCACGCGTGGAATAATCGGATATTCCCGGGGGCTGGGTGGTTTTTTTTGTTTTAAACCCCCCTCTTCCTGGCCACCATTTTGTAGCTGGTTTTCACCTCGGCACAAGCCCTGGCTCCTGTCGGCATGTGGAGGGTTTTTGGGATGAACCACACGTACTCATAGAGTTATTGGTGGAACTCCGTTATTGATTTTTATAGGCCTGGTTATATACATTAGTCAGCTTGTTCACAAGCCACTTAGCAACCTATGATTGGCTAATAGCTATTATCACAAGTATAGTAATTAATGCGGATTGGCTATAGCTAAACGATCATGATTTTTCTCAATTCTTTTCTTGTGGTTCCATGCTCCTGTTTTCCCATCCTGTCTTCCCATCTTGTTACTTTCCTACCAGTGACTTTGTTTCTCCTTTTTTGCTTATTCAGGATAATCAAGGTTGCTGAGGCCTAGGCTGTGCACATTCCAATGAGCAGCTCCCGTGAGAAACTGCTCCCAGTATCCATTTTCTCTGAGAAACTGCTCAACAATTCCCAAAACCTGGGTTTTGCACGAAGCTTAGCTCTGCGTGTCCTCGCTCAGAGAGCCATTCTTCTACATCGGCACAAGGGAGCATCCCTGCTACGACAGCTCCGCCACAACCCCGCTTCCAGAAGGGAATTCGGCCTCCAGTCCGCTCCACGACGTGCCATTGATCCGTAATTCATCGTCTGAGAGAGCCCAGACGCGAGCGCGGGACCGGCCGCTCCGCGGCGATTTGGCCAAGAGGTGCCAATTATTTCTTGGTCTCGTTTTAAAGAATTTCGGGTCCCCAGACGGGAGGAAACTGCAGGACATCTTCAATGGGAAAAAGGGAAAGGCAGCGCTAACAGTCTGTCTTTATTAGCAGAGAAAAGAAAGATATTTTAGCTAACGGCTCCCAACTTGGGGGATTAAAAAAAAAAAAAGGAAAATTCAACTGAAAGAGAGAAGTTACTGTTTTGAAAGAGTTTGCTGGGTGGAGACATCAAACTGAAAGGATCTTGTGTAATTCTGCTTTTTAGGTCTAACGCTAAATTCACCCGTTTATTCCTTTGCTTTCCCACAGGGAGATCGCTGAGGAATGCTCAGGAAAAAGCTGATTTTTGGAGTAGCTGGAAGCATGTGGCATCTCCCAGGATCGGCCCCAGACACTTCTGTCTCTAATTTTTGTCCAGACAGCTGATATTTCAGAGCTCTTCCCATCCTCCAAGTCCTCTGGAAGTGTTAAGTATTTTTTTGCATCCAGCAAATGGAACAATAACGGAGGACTTAATTTTCCCATCTGTCAACTCGTCCTGAACAAATTGTACGTCTTTCTCTTCGGAGTGAAATCTCAGCTAAATTAAAAGCTTTAGTGTTCATTTTCGTGTAGCAGAGGTTCTGAAGGAAATTCTGTCATCACATTTCTGCCGGATTTTTTTTCTTTTTTTTTTTCTTTAAGGTATTAGGAATCACAGGCGATTTGTTTCTGTAACTTGGGTGGTGGCTCTGTCTTAGGTATCCAACCTTAAATCAGGCTGCCCTAAAGTCATGCTGATCAGGTTGAAGCCAGAATTGTCATGGAATTCTGGGGCTGGAGGGACCTTAAATTCATCCAGTGCCACCCCTGCCATAGGCAGGGACACTTCCACCACCCCAGGCTGCTCCAAGCCCCGTCCAGCCTGGCCTTGGGCACTTCCAGGGATGCAGGGGCAGCCGCAGCTTCTCTGGGAATTCCATGCCAGCCCTCAGCACCCTCCCAGGGAACAATTCCATCCCAATATCCCATCTATCCCTGCCCTCCGGCAGCCTGAAGCCCTTCCCTGTGTCCTGTCCCTCTAATTCCCTCTCCAGCTCTCCCGGAGCATCTTTAGGCTCTACCAGGAGCCCACTTTTCTCCAGGCTAAATTTCTGGGGCGCAAACAGCGCGCGAAGGACGTCGTGTGGCGCTGGCAAGGGAAAATCCAGGGAGAGTTTTCCCTCGGAGACAATTCCGTGCTGCTGCAGAGCCCGAGGGCCACGAGCCCGTGGCGATGCCGCCTGCCTTGCTGAGGGCCACCAGCACAGCCTGGTCCTCGCCGTTCCCCAGGCCGGGGAGCGCTGCTCCCTTCTCCCTCTGAAGCCCGGACCCGCAGCCGAGGGTGGCACAAGAGGAGGTGTTCTGGGTGGCACAAGCGGCGTTTGGGGCGCGGAGAACCCCTCCTCTCACACAGTTTTGTTTCCTCGTAGGAGATGCCGTGTGTCCCTCCCGCTGTCCCAGTGCCACCCAGCTGGCAGGCTCCCCCCTGGGCTGCAGGGGGAGATAAGAAGCTCTTCCCCTTCTCCTCCCTGACCTGGAGCAGCAGCAAACAGGGAGGCTCCGCTTTCGCGACCCCACCAGCTCCGTTAAATGCACGGGAAAGCGAAACCCCCCAGAAATCTCCCAGGCTCTGGGAGAAAGATTTGTCAAAGCAAACCTTGGGTGAAAGAAGGGAAATAACAAAAGAAAAAGCTGGTTCCCCTTGCTGTCAGCAGCCCTAAGCCAGCCCTGAGGTTCCAGGGTAGGTTTACCTTGAGCAAAGCCCTGTTCTGTGATGTGGCAAAGACACACCCTGCAAGAGACAGGTAGGAATTTGGCTCCGGAGCTGTTTTCACTGGAAAACAAAAGGGTTTCTGTGACAGTGAGGAACGAGTGCCAGTTCAAGGGTATGAACCCTTCTCAGACCATGGTAGCTGCAGGATCCCCCTCACAAGGTCCCTCCAACCCCCTCCTAACCTTTTCCCACCCTTCCTAATTAAGCAGCTTGAGTGCAATGCGGTGACAAATCCCAGAGCGCTGGGAGAACAGGGCAAATCAATAACTTTTCCTCATCGTCCAGTGGCTTCTCCCCCAGCGAGGCATTCCTCGAGCGGCGTCCATGGATGCAGCAACGCAGAGCGCCAGGAAGCAGCAGCGCCAGGGCTCCGGCAGGAATCCTGGGGGGGCGATTCCTGCTGGGATGTTCAAAGGAGGCGTGATAACTTCCCACACTGATAATGAAGCAGATGAAGGGGGGAAGAGGCAGCTACTGCCTGGCTCAGGTTCTCCCTGCTCCGAGCTCCGCTGTCAGGAGCTGCCGACGACTCCAGCGCCGGTATCCATAGCAGGAGCTTCGGAGCGGATCAGGTTCAAGTATTTTTTCTGGCTCGTGCTGGCAGCAGGGATAAATTATGATGTCAAAACAGGGAGATGTTGTCACACAACCATCTCCCCTCGTGGGCTCGAGGTTCTGCTCTACGGCTCGGAAAGCCATTAGTCCGTTTGAAAGCATATGGCCAAGAACGGACAAAAAAAGGTCTTGTGTGTTTGGGTCAGAGCCGCAAACAAAAGGCTCTTTGTGCTGGCAGCTGACAATGACAAATAAAGAGGAACCTGTTGATCTAGGAGAGAAATGGGGGATTATGGAAAGATCACGTGGTGAGAAAAAGGCCTTGGCTGTTTGTCCGGCCATCGGTCTCGCCCGTCGTTAAAACGCTTTCCGCGGCTCCGGCGTGTTTGCTCAGAGAGACCCCGGCTCCTGCGGAGAGACCCCGGCTCCTGCCCACAAAACGCTACCTGTGCCTGACCGGGCTGCTCTGGGGAGCCCACGTCACAGAGGCGAGATGCTCCTGCCTGGCTCCTGGCCAGGCATGAGGCGTCAGGACCTCAAACCTCTCTGCAAACCTCTGGCCGGAGCACCAGAAACGCTGAAACCCGGTGTCTGTCCAGCCACGGCCATAAAAATACAGGACACAAAGAAAAACCCAGCAACAAAACGCCCATAATTCAACAATGTTATTGGAAGGCGCCCAAAAGCCATGTCTAATGCTAATAATAAGCGTATTTCCCAAAGGTAACATTTGATTTCTCTCCAAAACTGAACATTATTTGAAGCTCTGCCTGGCCGCCGCTGTATAGAAGATTAACTGGGGCAGTTTAATGTGTGACTAAGTTTGTAAAGCCTTCAGCCAGCTCTGGAGAAAGTCTTGACAAGACTGGGCTACAAAACACTTCCCAGATAATGTGGTGTTTTTCACAGCGAGCCTGGAAGAAAACAGGGAACGGCTTTGGGTTTGTGGCACGCACATCTGGCAAGCGCAGAGCCCGGATCGGTGCGCAGAGAACATGCTGACCAGAAATATTTGTACCGAGCACTGATGGGCTGCCTAAAATGACCTCCAGAGCCTGTGCAGAGCGCTGTGGGTTTTTAAAAAATCTATTATAGCCCATTATGTGCTGGAATGCGTCCGAGTGCATCAGTGCCACGGAGTCTCCGCTCGAGGAGACCTATGGAAAGGGGAGGGAATCGGGAATAAAGCGGCGCTGTGTGGGGGGAAATCACAACGGAATGCTTTTCCCCGGGTTTTATTTATCCTCAGGGCTGAAGAGGTGGAGCTGGGGGAGTGGGAAATGACCCCCGGAGGGAGGGGGCCCTGGCTGTCCTGCGAGCACCGCTCTGAAATCAATGCGGATAACGCGCTCGGAAGGGCTCGCGCATCTCCCGGTTTTCCGTAAACTGCTGGGCCGTGCTTCCCGGTGATGATGGCAGAGCTGTGCCTGTGCCGGTGAGGAGACACCTCAAAACAAAGAAGGAGTGGGCAATTCCTCGCAGCAGCACCGGGATAGTTTAGTCTGGGCTGCCCTGAGCTCCAGGCGCCGGCCGGGAACTCCTCCGGGCCGAACGGAGCGTTCCTGCCCTGCCTGGAGTTTATCCCAAAGACACAACAAACCCCAACCTCCTCCTCCTGGAAATGCCTCAGGGAGGTTTGGAGTCCCCACCCCTGGGGGTGTCCAAGGAATTCAGGAATTCCCGCATGCGGCACTCCGGTGACAAGGTGGGGACGGGGCGCGGGTTGGACTCGGCGGCCTTGGAGGGCTTTTCCAGCCTCGGGGATTCTGGAATTGCTGCTCACCAACCTCTCTGGCAAGGCAGAGCCACTTTCTAAGCGCCGCTCTTCCTTCTCCTTTGCCGTCCCGATTTTCCACCCCGGTAGTGGGTGATACGTTCCCAGCGCTGCTGGATTAGGCCTAGGGTCCAATTAGGCTCATTAAAAGTATAAACTCATAATCCCTCGTTCAAAGTTGGTTTGCCATGGACAGCCCCACCAGGGATTTAGTGCTTGAGACTGGAGTTGGGGCTTAGCTTTTCTTTCAATAATATTTTTTTAACTGGAGGCGGCTCTATTTATACGTGCTTTGGGAGGGTAATTTTATGGGTAAATATAATCTTTATTAATATTTTCTTTGTTAACTCATTGATGTTGGTAAAGAGCTTTGAAGATGAAAGCGCTGCGTGCAATAAATATTAACGTTATTCCAACTTATTTGAATGTTGCCAGCATTCCAGCTCCAACATCTTTCATCCAAGAATCTCAAAGTGCTTTTCCAAATGTTAATTAATTTCCTCTCAGCAGTCCAGGGAGATACCTATTATTATCAGCATCTTCGCTTCCCAAAGGAGTCATTCTGAGTGCATTTTACCCCACGCTTTCGGGCAAAATCAGCTGATACGGCAGGAGTTTTTTGGGACTGATCCAAAAATTCCTGCCTCCCATTTTCCCAGCCTTGCTGCCTGACAGCATTCCCTTCCTGGGAGTGGGGCGTGACACCCAGGTGCTCCAGGTGCTTTTATTGGTGGCTCCTAAAAGAAAAAAAAAACCAAAAAACCAGACAACGATCACAAGCCCCACCCAGGGCAGGGGAGGAAATGGAACTCTTCCAAATCACAACGATCACAGCCAGGAATCCACGAATTTTCAGGATTTTTGATGCGCAGGAGGAAATCTTGATGGGATGTTGAGTCAGAATTTCATAATTCTTATTTAAAAGTCCATTAAAACGGAAATATTTCCTCAAATGCAGCACAGGTGAAGAACTCAGCTGAAGGAAATGAAACTCTTCCAAATCACAACGATCACAGCCAGGAATCCACGAATTTTCAGGATTTTTGATGCGCAGGAGGAAATCTTGATGGGATGTTGAGTCAGAATTTCATAATTCTTATTTAAAAGTCCATTAAAACGGAAATATTTCCTCAAATGCAGCACAGGTGAAGAACTCAGCTGAAGGAAATTAATCTCTTCCAAATCAAAATGATCACAGCCAGGAATCCACGAATTTTCAGGATTTTTGATGCGCAGGAGGAAATCTTGATGGGATGTTGAGTCAGAATTTCATAATTCTTATTTAAAAGTCCATTAAAACGGAAATATTTCCTCAAATGCAGCACAGGTGAGGATGTGTGCTGCAGGTGAAACCTCTCCTGGAACACCCTCCCGGATCCAGAGGCGAGTGAGCGATGAGCCAAAAAAAAAAGAGGATTTCGAGACAACGTGACTCCGGCAGGCCATGAGAACAATGAGAAGTTCAAAAATAGCACTATTGACTGGTGGAAAAACAACGCACGTATAATTTTCAGGTAATTACTGCAGTATAATTAGCCGGGTTGTTTTCATATGAGCCATCCGAAATGAGCCCTGCTTGCCGCTGGAGCTCGGCTTTATCCGCGGCGTTCCCGTGACTCAAGGGATGCTGCAGGGAGAGTGTTTGGGTAAAAAAAATGAAGATTTTTTTCACAGCTGAGCCCATCTCGGGGCACAGCCTGGCTGCTGCTGCCTTATCCTGGGTTTATCTCGCTCTTCAGGCAAAAGAAACCCGGGAGTTTGGAGCATAATCTGCTCCAGAGGAATTCCGTGCGTGGTCCATAATGGGAATTGTAGGACAGGAAGGAGAGTCAAATTCTAACAGGCCTTTTCCTAGGTCATTCTGCGTGAAAAACCATTATAAATTTGGATTATATGAAAATATCAGTATTTTACACGTATAAATTCGGATTATACGAAAATACCAGTATTTTACACGTATAAATTCGGATTACATGAAAATATCAGTATTTTACACGTATAAATTTGGATTACATGAAAATATCAGTATTTTACACGTATAAATTTGGATTACATGAAAAATCAGTATTTTACACGTATAAATTTGGATTATACGAAAATATCAGTATTTTACACATATAAATTTGGATGACATGAAAATATCAGTATTTTACACGTACTGGGTGAGCAGAGAGATGGGGGAGCATCACTCAGCACTCACTGTCCAAGTTCTGGAAAGTGTAGCACCTTAATTATTTTCATTTATTTATTTAATTGCCTTATTGGCAATAAAATTTGCTTATGAAGAATCATTTACTACCTGTAGAAACAAATTCTGTCTTAAGCACTGGGGCCTTAAAAAAAAAAAAATCGCTTTTAATTGGAATTGGAAGAGTTTCTCCCAGTGAAACCCTGGGTTTGTTGATGCTCTGAGTCTGGAGAGTGCGATTAAAAGCCTCCCTCACCTCTGTGATGGTATTTTGGAAATAAATGCAGCTTTCTGTAGTTTTTCTCCTCATGTTTGAATAGTTCTTGGCCAATTTGAAGCTTCTGGAGGATCTGGTGTTTTAAGTATTGCCTGGCTTAAGGATTTGCCTGAATTTCTCAGCTCCCCATGACCTGCTGTGGTTGCTTTTTACTCTTTCTTCTTGCGCTGCATCCACAAATTATGAAAATGGGTGCTAATGACCAAAAAAAAAAAAATCCCAACGGTGATTCATGGAAATGGAATTTTGTTGACAAAAAAAAAAGGGGATTTAACTCGGCCAAAGGAAATGCTTTTACAACTGGAGATGAATATCTCAGGAACGACCATTTCTTCTCCGAGAGAGACTTATTCTAGTTTTAATTTAAAAAAAAAGAATTTAAAAAATAGAATAATTCAAGTAAAAGCCTGGAGAAAAGACCCACCCAATGGGGGCAGTTTTCCCAGGGAAGAGTCACAGAAGTTCATTTTAGGTGAGTAAAACGAAGGCAGAGTGGGTGAAAGTGCTGCTGCCTTCCCTTGGGCTGCCCGCAACCTCGTCCCAGAACAAAACCAGCTCCCGTGAGCTTCCAGAATCCTGGAATGGTTCGGGTCGGAAGGCACCTCAAAGCTCATCTCGCTCCCCACGTCACCCCGAGTGTCCCCAAATCCATTCCCAAGGTCCCCAGGTGACCCCAAACCCTGTCCAGGTGTCCCTTAGACCCCCCCTCAACCCCATTCCCAATGTCCCCAGCTGTCCCCTGCTGTGGTCCTGGTGTCCCTTGGTGTCCCCAACCCTGTCCCAACATCCCCAGGTGTCCCCAGCCCTGTCCCTGATGTCCCCAGGTATCCCCAGGGCTGATTTTGATAATCCCAGGTGTCCCCAGCCTTGGTCTTGGTGTCCTTTAGATGCCCTCAACTCCATCCCCAATGTCCCCAATGTCCCCAATGTCCCCAGATGTCCCCAGTCCTGGTCCTGGTGTCCCTAACTCTGTCCCCGATGTCCCTCAGTGTCCCCAGCCCTGTCCTTGGTGTCCCCAGTCCTGGTCCTGGTCCCTCTTGGTGTCCCCAACCCCAATCCCAATGTCCCCAACCCTGTCC